>JAXISO010000161.1:0-96331 GCA_036785465.1 Colletotrichum agaves
ATTTAAGTTTCTATATATATAAACTCTATAGAAGTAAGTTTAAATTATTAATATACTATATAGTAACTATATTATACTTAAGTAGCTTTATATAATATACTATTATGGGCTATACCTAGATAATATTAGCCTGGGCTTTACCCGTACTTACTTACCTAGTCCCTACCTAGTACTCCCCTAGTGGGCCCCCTACTAGGCCCTTTATATGTAAACTTTTTATTTATTATGGGAAATTTCCCTTTTCCCTCCTTAGTTCTAAATAAATAATATTTTACGCACCCTTTAGGCTAAATAAGCCCAGGCTTAGCCCTTTATATATTTAGAACTTAGTTCTTATTTATTATATAAATAATAATAAGGTTAAGTATAGCTCCCTACTAGTGAATTACCTAATTAGTAAGTTAGGCTCCTAGAATAAATAAGAACTATTAAATAATATAATAGATAATATAATAGAGGGAATTAATACCCCCTATGAGATCCCTATAGGAGGCTCTCCTATAAATAAACTACTCTAGTAGTAATTAGAATACTTTATTAGTTCTCTCTACTAGAGAATTATAGAGCTAATAGATAAGCTAGTAAGAAGGGATACTACCACTTTAGTGAGCCACTTAGTACCTCCCTAGGTACCCACATCTACTACTCTCCCTATGATAGAGAATACCCTGGCCCTAATGCTGGCTATAACTCCTGCCACATAAGTGGCTGAATACCCTGCTCCCCCCCTAGTAGTTACTCACTACTAAAAGCCCTTACCCCTCCCACTAAAGTTCTTAGGTAAGTAAAGGGAGTACTAAATTTAGGCTTAGTAAATGAAAACTAAGCTTAAGATTAATAAGTACTTCTATAATAGTAACCTTGAATATTAGTACTTAATTAATACTTATTTGGATACTAGTCCCTAGTAAGTAGTTAAAACCTTTTATATAATAGGGGGTCTAGGTAGTACCTATAATTTAAAAGTATTTATAGTATATTTAGATTGAATATACTTAAATTTAAATAGCTAGCCCTGAGTAGTAGCCTAATTATAGGGGCTCTAGTAGAAGAATAATAAGAGACTTACTACCTTTCTTCCCTACTTTAAAAAGACCTTAGTAAAGACTAATAAATATAACTAACTAGATATAGTTTAGATCTCCCTCCTAGAGACTACCCTAGTACCTTATTTAAAGGAGCTCCTAATTATTATAGAGCTCCCTATAAAGTATAATAAATAGCTTATAAAGATTTAGGATATTATATAGAAATTTAAATATATAAAGGGACTAGTTAATTATTACTTAGTACCCTACTATAGGACTACTAATTATAATATTAATAGGGATATTATAATAACTAGCTCTATAGTTAAGTAGTATAATTACTAGGGCTTTATAGGGTCCCTCTCCTCTATTAATAGTAATCTAAAGTATTAGAGAGACCTCTATAAGTACTATAATTATAGTAAGGTAGGTTATATTTAGTAGAACTATTTAAACTAGAAGAAGAATACCTCTATAAGGGTCTTAAAAGTTAAATTACTTATAGGTAATATAAATAAGAACCTAGGGAGTAATAATAATCTCTTAAGTAATAAGGAATTAGGAAAAAAGTAATTCTAATATAAAATTAAGTACTAGGGCTAACCTAGGTAGAAGTTTAAGAATAAAGGGAGTAATAAAAGTAGGAATAAAAAAATAACTAGTAGTTAACTACTATTTAAATAAGAATTAATAGAGACTATATTATTTATATACTAGTTAATACTAGTTATAATATATATACTATTATTAATACCTCCCTTATAAAGAGACTCTACTTATTACTTATTAATAAAAGGAAGAGAAAAATAAGGGAGTATATTACTAGGCTATTACTTAGTAATACCTAGGGGATTATTATTCTAATTCTAGAGGTTAGTGGGTATATATAGAAGGTTTATATTTATATAGTTAAAGGCCTCTATTCCCTCTTATACCTTAGTAGGCCTTAAATAGAGAATAACTAAGTAATTTATAATACTAGGGCCTAATAAATAACTTATAGAAAGGTAAGTATAATAGCTTATTTAGAGTATTAGGAGGAATTTATAAGTCTTTAAGAGATCTAATTAGCTTACCTATTAGGGGTAAACTTCTTTACCTTCTTATACTAATATATAGTTAAGGCTAGTAAAGAGGTACTTACTACCTACTAGGTAATATTTATAAGCCTAAAGAATATTAAGAAGGCCCTAGTACTAAAGAAGCCTATTAACCCTAGGGATTATATACTAATATATATTCTTAAGGAGTTCCCTAATCTATTCTAACCTAATATAGCCTACTAGTTATTCCCTATTTACCCTAGTATAGACTATAAGATCCCCTTAGTCCTAGATAAAAAGGGCTATATACTAGAGCTCCCCTAGGGGCCACTATATAATATATTAAGAGAGAAGCTTCTTATACTAAAGAAGACTTTAGAGGACCTACTAAATAAGGGCTTTATTAAAGCTAGTAGCTCTACTATAGGGGCCCTAGTACTCTTTATTAGGAAGCTAGGAGGAGGGATTTATTTTTATATGGATTATTAGGCCCTAAATATTATTACTAAGAAAGACTAATATTTACTACCCTTAATCTTAGAGACCCTCTAGAGAGTAGTTACTATAAAATAGTATATTAAACTTAATATAATTATAGCCTTCTATAAAATTAGGATTAATAAAACTAACTAGGAAAAAATAATCTTTTAAATAAAGTATAGGTTATTTAAATAGGTAATTTACCCCTTTAACTTTACTAGGGTACTTACTACTTTCTAATAATATATTAATACCTACCTCTACTAATTCCTAAATAACTTTATTATAGCTTATATAAATAATATTCTAATTTACTTTAGTAGGTCCTAGAGTAATTATAAGAATAAGGTCCACTAGGTACTTAATTACCTCTTAGCTACTAGGTTATAGTTAGACTTTAAAAAGTATAAATTCTTTATTACTAAAGTTAAATATATAGGCTTTATAGTAATTATGGGAAAGGGTATCTCTTATAATCCTAAGAAGTTAGCTATAATTACTAGCTAGCTCCCTTTAATAACTCTTAAGGGGGTCTAAAATTTCCTTAGATTTACTAATTATTATAAAATCTTTATATTTTAGTATAGTATAATTATAGAGTTATTAATAAAATTAATAAAGAAGAATACTCCTTTTAAATAAGTATTAGAGTAGTAATAAGTATTCTAGGAACTAAAGTAGCTCTTTATAATAGAATTAGTACTCTACTAGTTTAACCTAAATACCCTAATAATAGTAAAAATAAACTACTCTAACTTTATACTAAGAGGTATACTAACTTAGGAAAATAAATAAGATACTAGGTACTTAGTAGCCTTCTATTTATAATACCTCTCCCCTACTAAGTATAACTACCCTATTTATAATAAGGAACTTTTAATAATATTATTCTACTTAAGAGTATAGAGAGTAGAGCTAGGGAGTACTAAGAGGTTTAAAGTATTTATAAATTATAAGAGTCTTAAGTACTTTATAAAGAAGTAGTACCTCATAGAAAAGTAGAGCTAGTAAGTTAAGAAGTTAACTAAGTATAACTTTTACCTTAAGTACTAACCTAGTACTTAAGTAGTAATCCCTAATATTCTCTTATACTAGGAATAGAATACCCCTAAGGGCTAGGATAATAACTAATAATAGGGGTGGGTAATTTAAGTTATCCCTAATAATACCCAATCTAGTGGGCCCTAGGTAGGCTATATAGGAGTTAATAGTGCCTAGATCTTTAATAGTAAGCCTAATCTCTAGGAACTCTAGAATTATATTATAAGAAAGGATACTTAGTACTAGTAGGTTTATATAGTTATTTACTAGGGGGACTATAGTCTCCTACTAGACCTCTACTTTAAAATATAAATTATAGAGTATGAGATAAATACTCTAAGTAGGCTAGTATTTTAAGGGAGGTTATAGGTTCTTAGTAATAATAACATAGACTACCCCCTAAATAAACTTAGGACAAAGTTAGTATAGGAATTCTATAACTCTAGTATTATAGGTTACTTAGGGAGGAATAGTACTCTAGAAATTATGAGTAGGAGGTTCTACTAGCTAGGGTAGTCCTAAATAGTATAGTAATTTATAAGAAATTATAATATATATAGAGGGGTTTATATTTAGAGGTAGGCTAAGAGGGGTTTCCTAAAGCCCCTCCTAGTACCTAATTAGTTATATTCTAACCTCTCTATAAACTTTATTACTAATTTTCCTCTAATAAAGAGAAGGAAGAGCTATTACCTATAGGTTATTATAAACTACCTAGGTAAATCCCTAACTCTAGAGGAAATAAATATAATAGAGGCTAAGACTTATACTTAGTAGTTCCTTATTTACTACTACTACTTTTATAGGATATTATAATTTATTATTAATAATAGGGGGTTAAACTAAGTAAGTTACTTCTAAAAGGAATTCTATAGACTAATAAGTATAACCTACTTACTAAGTACTAAGTACTACTTATAAATAAATAGTAGTATAAAGTAGTATAATTAGAAGATTTAGGCTATACTAAGGGCCTTTATTTATTAATCCTAGAATAATTAGGGGGACCTACTACTTATTATTTAACTAGTACTCTATAACTAATAATATAACTTTATTAGAATAATACCTTTCTTCGCAGAGTATAAATACTATATTAACCTAATTCTAGTAATAGAGGAGGTTACTAGGATACCCTCTAATAGGGAGGTAGTAGCCTAGTAGTTAATTAACTAAATTAAGTTAATTATAGAGTTTATTCATATAGAAATAGTATCTATATAGTAAAGAGCTAAGAACTAGGCTAATAAGAAGTAGTTACTAGTGGAGAAGTACTAAGTAGGTAATAAGGTATAATTAAATATAATTAATTATAAGTCCCCGCAGCTAAATAAGAAGCTTACTTAGCTATACTATAAGTATAAGGTAATGTGAGTAATATTCCCCCTTATAGTAGAACTTAATATACTGGGCTCTATATACCCAAAGTTCCACGTGGACCTCCTCTAGAGGGCTATTAATGACCCCCTGCCTGGGTAGGTTATGGTAAATGCATAGCCACCTCCCATTATGGATAATAATAGCGAGGCTAAATAGGAGGTCGAGGATATTCTGGCGGCAAGGTCCCACTAGGTGGGTAGAGGGTGGCAGAGGGAGGCCCTTATGAAGTGGGTTAGGTACGTGGACCTAATGTGGGAGCTAGTGGCCGCGGTGGCGGAGACAGTGGCCCTAGAGCGGTTTGAGGAGAGGTATAGGGACATCGCGTTAAATAATAGTAACCCAGTAGTCACCCCCCCTAGGATAGGAGGGGGGGGAGGGGGGTAATATTATGGGCTATGCCTAGATAACATTAGCCCAGGCTTTGCCCGTGCTTACTTACCCAGTCCCTACCCAGTGCTTCCCTGGTGGGCCCCCCGCTGGGCCCCTTATGTGTAGACTTTTCATCCATCATGGGAAACTTCCCTTTTCCCTCCTTAGTTCTAAATAAATAGTATTTTACGCACCCTTCAGGCTAAACAAGCCCAGGCCCAGCCCTTTATATATACTATAGTATAATAGGTAAGTTTAGCCCCTAATACTAGTATTATAGAGAATATATTCTATAAATAGCTAACTTTAAATAGCTAGAAAATCGCTTAATAATACTAATAGCAAGAAGTACCCGTAGAATTAGCTTAAGCTGCCCAGGGTTCCAGACCAAGATACGTGGTGATTATCTCTGTCTACCCCGCATGCAACAAGCATCTTGACCAATAATGAACTCCGAAACGCGTCTCTATCTATCCCCTCTTCCCCCATAACGCGACGGCAGCCAGGGAGATAAGCATGCATCTGGTCCTTTGCATAATATTACTCGGCTGAGCTCTATTAATAAGCCGCTGTTAAAAGCTGGTTGGTCTCATGTGAAGTTTTATTAAAATCCGCGTATACGTCTCTCCTCAAGCTCAGAAGCATTAGCGAATGTTGTCATTACAGCTCAAGATGAGGATTATCCTGCTGTCGAAGGACCTGCATTACGCACAATCTCTTTTACTTCTGCTTCACGCATGCATAATAATAAATAAACCCAGTGCTCTTAGGTAATTGTTTAGTGTTGGTGGTTTCACACGCTGTCAGTGAGTCGCCTGCAGAGGCGAAGGACATCAAAACACATTACCAATCCAATATATATATATATCAGCTTCACTTCTTCATAACAAGCTCAATCCATGTGCACTCATTGTCCTCACCCCGGAGCAAGAAACTCACGCAGTCGTCCACTTCCTCTCCCAGCCGGGGAAAAACGGGGCCTCGGCCAGCGTCTGATGCGTCCAGCCCTTCTCCATCATCCCGGTCTCGATCTGAAACCGCTCATACTCCTCCAGCGCCGGCTTCGCCACGTGCTCGACGTGCCACGTCCCCTTGTACCTCATGATGCTCTCCTTCCCCTCGTTCAGCACCTTGAGGACCAGCGAGGGGATGTACGGCTCGTCTCTGAACTCGGTGAGCGGCGTGAACAGGGCCTTGAAGTTGAACACGACGGCCCCCGAGAGCGGGAGGCGTCTCAGGGTCTGCCAGTCGACCCGGAGGTAGACGTCGTCCGGCTTCAGGCCCGGGTCCTGGACCTGTCGGTGAGCGAAGCCGGGGTCTTCCGCGGGGACGTAGAGAGGCCGGCCCACCTCGAGGCCCCACGATCCCCGTTGGATCGGTTTGTTCGTGGGCATCTTTGTGAAGAACCTGGTGGCGGCGGCGGCACTCGGGTCAGTCCCCCGTTTTTTTTTTTCTTTTTTTCCACGCTCCTCTCGAACCGGCGGCGGCTGTCGACGTACCTGTCCATGCTGAACTCCATCTTCTCCTTGTAGTCGGGGACCTCTCTGTGAATGGCCGGCAGGCCGTGTCCCATCTTCTCGCTCAGCTTCCACCCGACGGAGGAGCAGATCACGCCGGCGCGCAGGAAGTACCGGCCGGTCTCGTGGTCTCTGAGCATTATGCCAAAGTCCTCCGGGACGTTGTCCAGCAGCACGACGAGCGGCTCGGTCGTCCGGAGGTCGGTCTCGGTGTCGAGGATGCGGTTGACCAGGACCCCCCCCCTGATCTCGAACCGGGCGGGGTATCGCGCGCACACGAACTGCAGCACCATCTCCATGAGCTCTTTGCAGGCGAGCTCCGACCCGGGGAGACGGTCGAGGACGTCACGTCCGTGCCTCGCGTGCAGCTCCCGGCGCTGGGCGACTCGTTCTCGGTACGTGCTCTCGAGCTCGATCCAGAAGTCGGCGTCCATCTTCGTCAGGGCTTGTCCACACGTAAACGATCAGCACTGAACGCCACCCACTTTTTGTTGTCGTTGTATCCGGCTGGCAAAAGGCTCACACATGGTCTGGTGATACGCCCACCTGAAGGGGCGGTACGGCCGCGGCAGCGCCCTGTCGACGTCGAAATCCGTCAAGGGCGACGGCGGCGGGACCCCGGACAGCGTCGCGTAGTCGGGGAAGTCGCCGAGGGATCTGATGTCGGCGACGCTGAAGCCGCTGAAGCCGAAGCTCGAGGCGTCTGCGGAGCGGTAGTCGGCCCCCATCTCGAGGAGGGGCTTCGGCGTGGCGGCCAGGTCCACCTCCGCGACGCCGGCGTACTGCGGCCCGAGCTCGGCGAGAGCGGCCCTCCGGGACGGCGGGAAGGCGTTTACGTAGCTCTGCTTCTCGGCCGCGTTGATAGCGCCCTGGCCCGGCGGCGAGGGAGCGCGGCGGAACTTGGTCGACGACGTCTTGCGGCCTTCGACGATCAAGCCGAGGAGGTAGATCAGGCCGCCTGCGAACGCGGCGACGCCGAGCACGGCGAAAGGAACATGGTGGCTGGCAAAATCAAACGCGAACGACATGGTGGGAAAGGAATTGATGGCACGCTAAACAACAAGCGCTGAATTGCACATGGAGGGTTTTTGGGGGGGTTATTTAGGCGCGACTCGGGGACAGCAACTCCCTCTCTATCAAGCTGTTCTGTTTATCGTTGGCTTCTCAGTGTAAGGTAGTATCCGGTGCTCCTGGCAAAACCTACCAAACCTGCCATCAGCAGCGGCTACATCTGCTCATTCGATGCGCCCCGATACGCCATGCGGCACGGCCGAGTGACGGACCGAAGACTCCTGACAGCCGGAACGGGAAAGATTTCACGGTGTGAACCTTAACAATCCGGGCGTGTTTCGGTCTAACCCAAAATGTCAAATCTATCCGGCAGTGTCTCGATGTGTGTAGTTCGGATAACGGCCAAGGCGAGGTGTGTAAACCGGTTCTGATCAAGGACGTGGGTGCGGGTGCGGGATGACCCCGCTTGATGACGACCGCCCCCGGCTGCGTCCGCTTCTTCTTGTGCCTTTTGCCACCGAGCCATGTTCAGCCACATCGGGGTACATTACATGTGTTGGGTGTTGGGTGCATATGACACGTTCCGGGGGTTCCCTGCAAGGGGGGCTTGATATCAAATGAGATCGAGGGCTTATCCCCCAAGGCCCGTGAAACACAGGCCATCCGGACGGAGAGATTGGACGGCTTATGACGCCGCACGCGGGTACTGCAGTTCTCGAGTTGATAGACTCTCACGAAAGACGTTGTCTCATTGGGCCGAGTCCCATCCCTTGATTCCAACGTCGACGACCTAGTCTGTTTCCCTTCCGATCCTCAGTGCCTAGAACCTCTTTACCGAAAGAAGATAGGCCTCTGCTGGGTTCGGAACAGATTGTCGTGTCCCTGGTGTGTCAGGCCAATCGGGGCTGTTGGCCTTATCTGGTATCACCGTGGTGATGAGAGCCAAGAAGATGGCAACATGCTTAATTTTGGCACAGCTCGAGCTAGGTGTCAGTCAACCTTATCTGACTGATTCCACGGGTATCTTCAAGTGATTTGATAGCTTGGGGTGTAGAAGTAACGGTGAGACCAGGGCTCTGGGAAGAATAAAGCGGTTCCCGAGCCTCCCTGCAGTTTCGACATACGATCGACCCGTGGACCTGGGATCTTTTTACATAGATCGGAAGACGCAGCTGCTTGCTTCCACTCGTTCAGAACGGTCAGGCATATACCGTGAACAACATGGCGGAAATCATCCCAGTCACCGAGTTTCCCGAGTACGCAGTCGACCCAACAGGCGGCAACCCTCTCACTCATGACCTCAACGCGGCATACGACAAGGTAGATTGCTTCTTTTTCTTCCCTTTTCTTCTTCTTCTTCTTCCAATTCAGTAGAAAGTAGTCAAAATGCCCCGGAGAATACTAATTAGTCGAACAAAATCATGCAGGGGGACCTCTGTTGGGTTCTAGTATGCACGATCCTGTGCTGGCAGATCACGCCCGCCATCGGGTTCTTGTACGCCGGAATGCACAGGAGAAAATCGTCTCTGACTATGCTGCTGCAATCACTGTTCTGCGCATCTGCTTGCGGTCTCCAGTACTGGCTCTACGGTGCCTCCCTGTATCAATCGCGAGTTTCGAACCCGTTCTTGGGCGATCTGTCGCTCGGTGTCTTTCACAACCTGCTCGCATCTCCGTCGTTTGCCAACTCCGATATTCCTGATATTCTGTGTAAGTGTTTCAATGAGGTCAAGGGAGAAAAGAAAGAAAGAAAAAAATTCGGAAGAAAAAGAAAAACACCCTCTAACACCTGGAAGATGCCGCTTTCGGTTCGACGTTCGTGACGGCTACGGCCATGATCTTGGCCGGCGCAATGCTCGAGCGTGGCCGCCTCTGGCCCAGCATGCTGTTCATACTCTGCTGGACGACCTTTGTCTACTACGTGTAAGTCCTCTGCAACAACACACGTTGCCGCAGCAGCCGGGCGCTGACCGCCGACAGCTTGGCGCACTGGGAGTGGAATCCCAGCGGCTGGCTCTACAACCTCGGGCTGTACGACTTCGCCGGCTCCGGCCCCGTGCACATCGCCAGCGGTTTCGGCGCCCTCGCCTGGTCGATGATGCTCGGTCCCCGACTCGGCGACGACGTCGCCGCCGCGCCGGAGAAGAAGAAGCGGCGGCGGCACGCGCCGCACTTCGGACCCCCCCACGACCCCTTGTTGATGGTCCTCGGCACGGTCCTCGTCTGGTTCGGCTGGTTCGCCTTCAACGGCGCCAGCACGGCCAACCTCAGCCTGCGGTCCGTCTACGTCGTCGTCAACACCAACTTCGCCGCCTGCGGCGGCGGCGTCGCCTGGGTCCTGCTGGACTACCTCTACGCCAAGAAGTTCAGCCTGCTCGGCTTCTGCTCTGGGATCATCTCAGGCCTCGTCGGCATCACGCCGGCAGCCGGCTTTGGTGAGTTGGGAAAAGGGCGAACAACGCGACCGAGATGGATGCTGACGGTGTCATTCCCTTTAGTGCTCGTGTACGTTTCACCTCTGGTTGGCGTTCTCACGGCCGTCTGCTCTTTCTTCGTCGTCCGGTACCAGTACCTCCTCCGCGTCGACGACGGCCTCGATATTTTCGCGATCCACGGAGTCGGTGGGTTCGTGGGAGACGTCCTGACGGGCTTGTTCGCTCACAAGACGGTCCCGGCCCTCGACGGCGTCAGCAATACGTACGACGGGGGATGGTGGGACCGTCACTGGCGTCAGCTTGGGCTACAGCTCGCCGGGGCTACCACCTGCGCGGCCTGGTCGTTCGTCGTGTCCTGCATCTTGTTGTTCGTCATCAACAAGATACCCGGGTTGCACCTCCGCGCCACCGAAGAGGATGAAATCAGAGGGCTGGACTTTGCATATATCGAAGACGCCGTGTCCGACTACGACAGCGGGGATCTGCTCGTTCACAACGGTCAAGTTGTCGACGCGTCCCCTGGAGAGGCGAGCGTGTTCAAGAGCGCGTAGAAATATATCAGCCGTAGACAGCGGGCAGGTGCTTCGGAAAGAGGCGTTCAAGACTTGTCGGTCTATCTGAAGATTAGAAACGAGCATAACATTGGGGGGTTTTCCTAATATACCTGTTTCCAATTGATTGAACGATACCTCCCGAACTTGAAGATTCAGGGGCACAAGCCACATGTTCTAACGGGTATGTGGTCCTGCCGGGAGCTTCCTTATAAAGACGCAACCAGTTCGACATGTTGCCCTGGGGGAGAAGCCGACGTCCGTCATAGTACTCTCTGTATAGGAGGTGTCAATGTTGTTGTTGGCCCGGGCAATAGAGACGGCAAAACAACGAGGCCCGATGCGTATCTGCCGCCTTTCAAGGCTGAGAGCAATACCTAATGTGAATGCAGAGTTGAGTTGAAGCTAGGCGTCACGGGAGCCAAAGCTAGCCCGCTTCACAGTTCGCCAGTCGGGATATGCTACTAAGTAAGTAGCATTGGGCACGAAGTCTGCGTCTTATTTGTGACGAATGGCGCTTCACATGCCTGAAATGGAATAGCCGGCTGGTATATATATCATTAGAGTTCCAAGTCTGATCAACCCAGTTGGCAACAGAGGGCACATGCCACAAGAAAGCCCGGATTCGCAACAAGAAGGGGGAGGGGGCAAACATTCGTCCAACGGTCCGTGTTCTTTGATCAGCGGGGGCCGAAAGGCCCAGCCCCCGTCGCCCGCAATCGCCGCCGCCCGTCCTCATGGGACTCACCACGCGCCGTGCTCAGGAGATGGTTATCTCGGTCAGTCGGACCATGCCTCCTCCCATCGACACGTAACGAGCTCTCGGTTGGCGTGGCGCACCGGGAGAAACCATACTATACCCGTTCATCTCGTCGTCGGAGGTTACTTTCCACGCGTCGAAAGGTTATGTCGTGGTCATTTCGGCTGCCTACCACGGTATAACTCTAACGACGGTAGAATTTGGCGTCGGGATCTCCGATCATCTGGATACGATGGAGCCCTCGCCGGGGGAGCGCCAGGAACCGGCAAACTGCAACCGGGATCAATCTCTTGGGACATGAGATAATCATTACCTAGCCTAATCATGATGAGGATGTTGGAAAGCCAAAAGGCAACGAGGCAACCGAGGGGCTGGAAACACCGACGCAGGGACCGACCGACCGACCCACGGTTCTTGACTGTGGACATGGTGATCGGAGGAAAGTAAAGAGACTCGATTAAGTTGCACAGGCATGCAGGGGGGGGCTCAGAGAAATAGGCCGACTGTTGTTGGTCGGGCCCTTTGCAATAATCGTAGTCGATGCGCTCCTATGGGAAAATCGCATGAGAATCCCGGAAAGGGAGAGAGCCAAAGTATACACGGCCGAACGAGATTGACCGTGGACTTGAGTGTGAGCCATTCCGAATAAAGCCGTTAATCAGCTGCACATGATATGGGTCAAATTTTGTGTGGAAAAGTGTAATTACCGCCATGTGGCTGAACACGGCTGGGTGGGTAGCACAAGGCCACACGAAGTCGTCGATTTTTGGGCTTCCAATCAATCAGAGTTAGGGCTAAGGTATTCTTCTATTAAAGACAGGGAACTGCAAAACAGCTTCCCGTCAAAGCAAGGTCCGTGGGCTAACCCTACGAGCCGGTGGGAATCGGATGGGCACGAAGTCTGTGAGCTTAACTCTGCCCCCCCCCCCTTCCCCCCGGCGGAGACGGCTCACGGACATTCGACGAGGTTCCAACAGAATACACATTCGGCCGTGTATGTACATGTACTCTTCATCCTGCCCTTCCCGAGTAAATCGGCGATGCAGGGTTGAGATCGAGCATGGAGGGCTGGCTGCCTCGGTTCTCCCCCCCCCCCCCCCAAAATCAGCTTGCACGCGTCTTAGACCATACATGTACAGAGATATCCTACCTCTTCAGCCAAAAGCTGAGGGGCCTTTCCTCTGTCAAAACTTGACCCCCACAATCCCGTCGAGCTCGAGAAGACATGTGCGATGGAGAAACAAACGGCCCACAGGCGCAAGAGAACCGGCTGCGTGGGGTGTAGGGTCAGAAGGAAGAAGTGTGACGAGAGGCAACCTGTATGCTCCATGTGCGCGAAGAAGGGCAGCGATTGCGTGTGGCCGAACAACTGGAGAGAACCACAGACTGTCAGCAGTTTCGCCCGTGAGTATATATATAGTTCATTGCTCATCCGCAGCATCCCGACCATCGCGACTGACCTTGGGCAGTCGACTCGAGCTCCGAGTCCCCCACGTCGAGCCTCAAGGACGGCATCGGCCGGGAGAGGCCGTCGCCGGTCAGCGAACCAGCAGCCGGACGGGACGCGCAGGCCGAGACGGCCCTCTCAAAACGCGACGCGATGATGGCTGGTCTTTCTCCGGAATCCTTGGCCGGCGCGTCTCCACAGGACATCACTTGTGGCACGAGACGACCGTCTCGGTTCTCACCCGGCCTCTCACACATACCGTTCCTCATGGACACGGGCCTCGGCTCCGACAACAAGGACTTCCAGCTCCTCTTCCAGCACTTCATCGGCTGGACGCTGCCGTCGCTGTCCGTCGACAACGTCGACACGCAGCTCTACGCCAGCACGCTGGTGCCGCTCATCATGACGGACCCCTTGGTCCTGCGGTCCATCCTGGCGATGAGCAGCCTGCAGTACATGCTGAGCAACCCGAAGAGCGGGCACGCGCTCAAGCTGGCCAACGCGTGCTACTCGAGGGCCCTCTCCGCCATGCGCGGCCGCGTGGCCCTCAGCGCGAGCGGAGCGCAGGTCGACCGACCCGAGTGCCTCGCGGCCGCCAGCCTGATGCTGGCGCTGACGGAGGCGACGCGCGGCGACTCGTGCACCACCCACTTAGACTTTACCAGCCACGTCCTCCAGACCATGTCGCCCTCGGCGCGGACGAGCATCGACCAGAAGCTGTACCGGAACCTCATCCGGGTCTGCATATACCTCCGCATCGACAGCTTCTTCGAGGAACCCCCGGCCTCGGCCCCGGCCGCGCCCATCTCCCCGAAGCTCGTGCGGCAGAACGACATGCCCACGCTCTGCGCCCTGCTGTGGGAGGCCGAGAAGAGGGCCACGGCGTCGCAGCTGAGCAAGGAGTGCGGCCTGTTCCAGACCCCGTTCATCTCCGGGCTGCTGACGATACCGCACCTGGCGCGGCTCCAGGCCACGCCGGACTCCGAGGTCGACCGGGACTCGCGGGTCGCGCAGCTCTCGGCCATCGAGATGCAGATCATGTCCTGGGAGCCCGCCCTGCCCAAGACCGGCCTCAGGGTCCGCCAGGTCTGGACCCTGTGGCGGCTGGCCATGCTGCTGCTGCTCTACCAGTCGCCGGTCGACGGGGCCTTCTGGAAGCCCTCGAGGCGGGACGACTGCTTCCAGTCCTTCATGAACGAGCTCAAGCTCGTGCCCAAGGGCCACGAGAGCTTCGGCGTCATGCTGTGGCCCATGCTGATGGCCGGGTCCTGCGCCCACTCGTCCGAAGACCGGGAGACGATCCAGGACCTCCTGACGCAGGCCTGCGAGCCGCTCGCCGCGCGGCTGCCGGCCGTGGTCGCCAACCTGCTCAAGTCGATATGGGACTCTTCCCCGGTGAACGCGCAGTCTGCGGCACAGAACCGGTCTTCCCGTTCTCTGGCGATCGATCCCAGGCTCACCTCGTCCGTCTCATCTTCAGACACTCCCATGACGAATGGGTGAGATCGCCCGAGTGACGAATGAGACATGCGCGTCAGGAAAAAGTGTAACGGGAACCCAAGCGTCCTCTTGATTGGCTTCCAGGCCGTGTAATAGCCGCTTCCGAAGAGACAGACAGACCGGGGGAATGGGGACACGAATACGCGACACCAACAACTTTCCGCCAAAACTCACAAATCGTCTGTCGTATTTGCAAGTCACCAACCCAACATCCATCATGACAGCGTAATAGCCTGGAGACGGAAGAAGAGAGACGTAGGAGCGCGTGGAGACAAGGTCGATCTATCGACGATACCCACGCCTCTCTCTCCAGAGACGGACGGGAAACTCAACAGCCAAAAGGACCCTTGAACGCAGACTCCATGACTGGGGTCTTCGCCGCCAAATCAAAGGGTCTCACGACTCAGCTGAACCTAAGCAGAAGCGGGTCTGGGTACGTATTCCATCTCAATTGCCGCCCCCCTCGTCTTACTTTCGCTATGCATCTTCTCCCACCACCAATCTCTCGGCAGTCTAGCTCACGGCTGCGTTGAACTGCTCTCTCACTCTCATCTCATCCCCCTCACACCAATTCATCATGGACTCACAAGAGAAGAGGCCACCGAAGCAGAGGAGCTTCCTGCCTCTCATTAACAAGGTCGACAAGTGAGTCAGCCACCCCTACCCCCGCCTCGTCCATCACCACAAGATCAGACGATAACCCTCACCACAAGTGTCCCCCTGGACTTCGACTTCAACACCCTGTACAAGCTGTACCTGCCCGAGGACGCCCGCCCGCACGGCTTCATGCTGAAGCGCACCGTCGAGCGCCTGCCGTGGACCCCGGACTTCGACGTCGACCACGCCCAGCGCAGGGTCCGCCTCCTCGACACCACGGCCACGGACGGCCAGGACCCGGGCGGGGCGGCGACGGCCGCGATCCAGCGCGTCGTCGACGCCGCCGTCGGGCTCCCGGACCGGTTCCCCACGCTGAGCGGCCGGCACAGCGAGCACTTCCGCATCCTCGGCGCGAACCACCGCGTCTCCGTCGAGCGGTTCCCCGCCCCGCTGTTCGGCGTGTCCTCGCGCGGCGCCCACATGACGGCCTACGTCAGGACCCCCGACGGGCCGAGGATCTGGGTGGCCCGCCGCAGCGCCCACCTGCTCACGTTCCCGGGCCTGCTCGACACCACGGTCGCGGGCGGGGTCAAGGCGGGGGACTCGCCGCTCGGCTGCGTCGTCGCCGAGGCGGCCGAGGAGGCGTCGCTCCCGGCCGCGTTCGTCGCCGAGAACGCGCGGGCCGTCGGCGCCGTCACGTACGTCGGCGTGAACGAGGCCAGCGGCGCCCTCTCCCCGACGGTCCTGTACTGCTACGACCTCGAGCTGCCCGCGTCGATGGTGCCGGCGCCGGGGGACGACGAGGTCGCGGGCTTCGGGCTCATGACCGTCGCGCAGGTCGACGAGGCGATGCTGGGCGGGCGGTTCAAGCCCAACTGCGTCCTGGTGATGCTCGACTTCTACGTCCGGCACAACATCATCACGCCCGAGAACGAGGACGACTACGTCGAGATCGTGACGAGGTTACGGCGGCGTCTGCCCATCCCTACGTCGCCCGAGCGAAATGCGGCCTAGGGCACAATTCAGGATCTATGTATGTACTTATGAAATGATAGAAGCATGTCTTCATAACTACATACTTTCTGTTTCGCCAAAACCGACTTCGGAGCTTCTTGCAGAGCCTCGTCCCGTATTCAAATCTCATCCCAGCCTTCTATGGCCCGGGGCGTAGAATACGCCTTCGGGGTCCCAAGTTCTTGCGAAGGTCGAGTCGTCCGGTTTATCGTGCGAGGCCATCAATCCACGCACCTAATTTATATAATCAACGCCATCGGGGCCTCGTCTGCCGCAAAGCTTCATCCAGGATGTCAGTCAAAACACTTTGCAGGTCGGCCTTGTGTTCCAGAGTAGCTAGCGCCCACGGGCACGAAGGAGAGACCGCTGATGACCGACTTTGTGATAACATCATCCAAGCCAGCAACCATTTTGTGACACGTAGGGGAACATGTTCAACTGGGTTCTAACCTTTGAAAGAGTTGGAAACTTGGAGACGCATTGCAGACACTGGGCCCCGTACGCCTCTAAATCCTGGACCAGCTTGAGGACATTCACACCTGGAATTTGAACGACAAACGACATTTCGAATCGGTTGCAGTCTTCCGAATCTGTCAGGTCGCCGTCGGGCCTTCAGACGACGTGGCGGCCGGCGTACGGAGACCCTCGCTCGCGGAAGCCGAAGCCGTACGAGACGACTTCGTGTCGCAGCAGCGGCTTCCACTGGCTTTGATGGCGTCGAAGTACACTCCGCCCCCGGCTGGAATACCGATGCAATCTCCATCTCTTATCGGCCCTTTGTTCAGCCGCCGGACTGACAAGGCTGGCTGGACGAACCGCTTGAGATTTCCTCTTCGACAGTCATCGCCGGCATTTCGCGCCAAGTGCAGGGCTCGTTTTTCGAATCGGTCTTCGCATAGCGCTCGAACGCTGACGGCGGTGCCTTTGACAGAGATGCGCGAAGTCGTTGCTGGGGCCGTTCAAGGAAGAGGAAACCGACTACTTGGACCCCGGCAGTCTGGGGACGGGAAGGATGTTACGCAGGAACACCCATTCCAAGGACGCACGTTTCTGAGCGTGGTCATGGATCCCCCGCGCTCGATCATGAGTACTCAAGAGGCTGTGTCGGTCCTCGGAGCGGCCTGTGATTTCGTCATTGTTCGGCTGGGCATCCTGGAGACTGTCTTCCTAAAAACTCCTGGAAAGGGGCTTCAAGTATTATCACCGCAGCTGCCGGTCTCGCCAGCTTACCTTCAAGAATCGGGGGTTGAATGAGAATTTTATCAGTTATATGCGAACTTGGTAAGGTTTTGTTTCCAACGCGTAGAATTAATGCGGCATCCTCTGCCGTAATCAAGTTTTAATCTAGATCCATGTAGTATAGACCCAGACTAAATTGATACAATCGTCCAATGGAAGTCATTAGAAGAATGTATGTCGAGTTACCCAGGTTGAGTATGAGGGAGGCCTTCTCATTCTGTCTTCTAACATTTTCCACTACTATTTACATCGCTTTTAGACACAATTTGACTTCGAATTCTCGAATTCAATCAGAATGACTTACTTTCATATTGAAGTAGAGCGCATTTGTAGAGAGAAGTGCACACCTGACAGAAACTCATCGGTGACCACCACGGCGGACTCTAAAACTACCAGAAAGGGTTCAGCGCCCTCCTCGCGACAGCTTCAATGATCTATCTCACTCGCCCAGTCAGGATCCCCCCAAAAACCTCATCAAACGCTCGCTCCGCCGTCATCCACATCGCGAAGCTCCCGGCGACGAACAGCGACAACATCATCCCCGGCGAGTTCCCCGAGCCGACGCTCTCCTCCTCCTGCACCTGTTCCCGGAACTGCCCCGCGACGTTCCCTCTCGGCCAGTACTCGCAGACCAGATACCACGCGCCCTCGTCGTCGCCGTCGCACAGCTTGCGCCCGCACCCGACGTCGGTCGTGTTCTTCCACACGAGCTGCGTGAAGTGGCCGCCCGTCCCCTCGCCGAACCCGCCGTCGTGGAAATCGTAGCCTCGGCGCTCCTCGCCCCAGGCCCCGATGCTCAGCGTCACGTCGGGGTACCCCTTCGCCAGGTTCTCGCCGAAGGGGCCCCCGGAGTGCTCGAGAGCGCAGCCGTCCGTCCGGTCGAGATGCTCGGCCGCGAAGTCGGCGAGGGTGCCGTTCCAGGACACGTCCGAGGCGTTGTGCTGCTCCCGGTAGTGGTTCGTGCTGTTGAGCACGGCGGAGGCGAAGCTGTCGTCCGAGGTCCATTCCGGCTCGGCCGTGGGACCGGGCGGCGGGGCTTCGGTGATTGTTGTCACCGCCGTCTGGGCCGCGGTGAGACGGAGGAAGAAGATGAGCGCCGACGTCGGTGTCGAGACGTGCATTGCAACGGTCTGGATAGGGGCTAGATGTCGGAGCTGAGGATTTGCTCAATAATGCGATGCTTTGGAACGTGGAAAGAAACGACTTCGTTCATTCCTTGAACGGCTTCGTCCCAGTCCTTCGCGGGACCGGACAATGAAGCCCGCCAAACCGTCTTGCACCCCACGTCGTCTCTCGTCCAGTCAAATCGGGTCTTGGAGCGCGCAAGATGACGCATGACGAGCCCTCTTGGGGTGAGTTCCAAGACCGTGGAGGTGTCTTGGTGCTGACGATGGCCTTTTTGCTGGACCAATTGGCCTTGGACTTGGCAGCCCGTTCCATCTTGCTCGGCGGTTCATCCGGGCTTGGGGCCTGTTGGCTGCTGATCTCCGTCTGTCTCCCTGCACTGCCACCCCCGGCGATGATCACGGTCGAATCGGGGCAGCATCTTCTGCGGGTTTTTGACTCATCTGCTGTTGGCATGCCTGATGGAGGTCCGATGGACCGCAGTGGGATCAATAAGCCCTTGTGAATGTCAATTTGGGTGGGCGAACGTGTCTACGGCTGAGCAAAGAGTTTGGGGTATCAAGTAGCAGTCACTTTGTCAGTCTTTTTCGATGGTGCTCCCTGCCGGAGCTCACTTACACGGCTCGACGACTTCTGGGCAGTGATTCAGGTGTAGCAGAAAAGAGCCCGGTGATGTGAAAAACTTAGATGCAGCCGTTTGAGTAGCAACAAGAGAAGTTGTCCTTATGTCCTCTACATAGGTAGATTAATGAAGGGCCTTCTTACTTTCGGTAGTACAATTCTTAGAATCAACAGAGCATATGTCATGCGGTCGGTCGGGGGCGGGCCGAACCCCGAAACCAGATGGTGGTGCATCCATGTAAGCACCTTGAGAATTCATCACGATATGAAAACGTCTCTAAAATCAACAACTTATCTAGACTGGGCATGCTGATATGAATGATCCCGCGAAGGAGAGACTGCCTATTGACTGCGTGTACACGCGATCTCTCAGCGGAAAACCCAAGCCTTGGTTCCTGCATTCATGCACTCCAAAGTTCTGTTTCACAGGTATGAAGCTGAGGTCGTGATGCCAACAGGTCACAAGATATGCGTGATTTACCAATGCAGCTGCTGAAAATCTCAATCGCTAACCCGCCGTCGGATGGCAAAAGCAACATGTGTTTATGATGACGGATCAAAGTGCCCGACCATTGCTCGTTTTGTTCAGCAGCGGGTGTAGCCACTGGAACGAACCCGGCTCATCGAACGGCTCCGATGTCGTGATAATGACAAGCCACCTTCGCCTTCCGGATTGCCGACGGTACCACGTAGTTCAACACCATCCTCTGCACGAATCCCCATGGCAGGACGTATCTCGCCATGATCCAGTCAAGCCTTGGTCTCCCACGCATGCAGTCTCGTGAGGCGGGCAGATTGTCCGAGACCCGTCTCCAGCAGCTCCCTCCTCTCGTTCCCGGTACTACCCGAAGAAGCGCACCGAGAGTTTCGACCAGCGGCTTGCAGATGCCTTTTCCTTCGAGGCCCGCGCATCTGGCACGAGACTCGCGCCGGGATCCTCGACGATGTTTGTCCGCCGCTCAAGCACGACGAAAATCGATACCGGCATGATGCAAGGCATGTGCTGCTGTGATGCCGCTTGGGCCGACGCCGACAACGATGACTCTGAACGGTTCGTTTGCCTTGCTGCCAGTGTTGTTGTTGTCGTCGTCGAGTTGAAGTGTAAAGGTTATTGACTGATTGAAAGTCGTGTCGTAGTCCCTTGCCCCTGGCGGAGAGTTTGATACAACACCACGATCTACCATCTCCACAGGGCTCGGCAAACCGAAATACTGCATCCAAGGTCGTATGCTAGTCTTCGAAATGGCTATGGGCCGGAAAAAACGGCTTGGGCTCCCGTCTACCGGAGTGCTTTGACTGCCATCGAGACTGTCGAGGAATACCGGAATAGCCTACGCTATAGATTCCGGCTAAACAATGGGACAAAACGTGTAAGACAGCATTTCCACACTTCGCCTCCGTCTGCTTTTTTTCCCCGTCAGGACATGCCACAAAACGGAACGAACCAGAGTTTGTGATATCGTTCCCAAACGGTGGCTGACACGACTTCAAGCCCGGGGAGTCCCACGCTTACAGATTTAACGGCTTTTGGAAGTGCATTGGCTCCGTGAATCAGTCGATAGAGGAACGGAATTTGGGAGTATTACTCCGGAGTCGATTGCCAGAGCATTGCACACTCCTGCCACAGCCATCGATCGCTGATACCGTTGCAGCAGATACCTATTCTCCCCTTCTTCAGCCTCAGTTGGCGTCGTCGTTAGCCAAGAAAACTTCCAGACCCTAAAAAACTGCTTGACTGCTTCATGTTCTCAGAGAGGAAGATCACGAGAGATTACACAGGCCATGTGCCGTATTGAAAACCCCTGAAGACGCATCGCCGAGCCATCTTCGGTTGAATGTCGGAACAGCTGGCGCCGCTCTTTCATGACGAAGTCATCGTCAAATGTCCTTCTGGTCAGTGTGCCGGGTTCCGCCGAAGTCAAGTTCGTTGGTGGCTACATACATTTGTTTCGCTTCACTGAGTTCGGGATGCCAGTGTTCATCCATGGATGGCTGATGAGTGAATTCGTCATCATTTAGACGTCGGTCATTGCGGAACACACGATATACGGGACAGACGACGCAATTGTTATATCCAGTCCGCGTTGAGGCGCTTACTTTGAATTGAGCTCCAGAGCACACTTTCTGAATGGAGGAAGCCTCGATCACTTACTGTTGAACCGCACACTCCATCAACTGTCAAACTTGAACTTACATGAATAAACTGTCATAGCATAAACTCATACACAGCAAATGTCTTGCTCTGCAGCGTCTTCTACTTTAACGAACCCAACTGATACCTATCCGAAGAACTCAGTGTCGCGCGCAGGTGAATGCCGACACCTCGACTAGCTCTTCTCATCCGAGTACATGAGCTATATAGGTTCTGCGCAACTTCAGTGCATTCCGCTTCGTTCGTTTAGTTCGGCCATTGTGAGGATACGAGTAGTTTCCCGGAAGTCGGCCTGCGTCCCTCGAGAAATAAGGTCCGCCACTGGAGGCATCGCAGTCTCGGCAACTCCCTTCCCTGGTCAATATTGGAGACAGAGTCTCGCACCAGCCAACTCTCAGCCGCCAAATAAATGCTGCCTATTCCTGTTAGCTTCGCCTGCTAACCGAGCACCACGATCGAGCGACGGAGTTCTAGACCCTAACGTCACTCGACCTGCTGCATTGAGTGGGTTTGTCTCGTCCTCCCTGGGTCTTGGTGAATCAGACCTAGGCCTCGATCCACGAACGGCTACATCATTATGTTGAAATTTGCAGGCGAACTCTTCGCCTAGGTTGCACAGAACCACCAGAGAGCCCAAATCATGTCACGAAGAGGTTCGTGCTCGTATGAATGCTAGAACTTTGCCTCAGACACGGGTGTGAGGGTTTATTAAACAATTGCGGCGTGATCAGTCCACACTGACACCACACCATCCCAGTAGGAATGACACTCAATACCATGTAGGGATCATTGCAGTCTCAGTAAACTGCTGCCTGGCCTCCACGTATCTAGAAAACGACGACGATGCTCTTATCCACCTCAAGTCGTTCCCAAGATACCAAGCTGAACATCACGTTGGAGAAAGATGAAGTGCTTTATCCCTTTTGCTGGGCTCGTCGCCTCAGCAATGGCCACAGTTGACATCCTACTACCTCTTTACGTCTATCCGCTCGCGGGTGCTTAAGACGGGACTGCCGACTGGAACGCTGCAATCGCGGCCATAGACGCCCATCCCGAGCTCACTTTCAACGTCATTATCAACCCGAACAACGGCCCGCCCTTCGCCGGCGAGGAGGGCATCAAGAAGGACTGGGCCAAGTGGATCGGCCAGATCAACCAACGACCCAACACGGTGACCTTGGGATACGTATCGACCCTCGGGACCGTGCAACCCCAGCCCCGCGACGTCGCCATCGTCACCCGAGCCATCGACACGTATGCCGCGTGGACCACCGCCCGGGACTGGGACGGGGTCGCGAGAGACATCTCCGTCGGCGGCATCTTCTTCGACGAGGTCGACACGGACCCGGCCCGCCTCCAGTACTACACCCAGGTCTCCGACCACGCCAGGTCGACGACGGGCGCCGTGGTGCTGAACCCCGGGGTCGCCGTCCACCCGAACAGCCACGCGCTCTACGACGTCGCCGACGCCGTCCTGTCGGTCGAGACCTGCTACACGGCGGACGCCGACGCGCCCCAGGACAGGTGCCCGAGGAACACCTACGCGCCGTTCACGCCCGCCGTGCTCGACAGCCTGCCGGCGGGCGCGTCGCTGAAGGCCAAGTCTGCCGTCGTCGTCCACGACTTCTACGACGACTGGGAACCGTACCGGCCGGCGCCCGTCGCCACTCTGCGGGCGGCCATCAACGCCATGGTCGCGAGGGGGGTTCATAGCTTGTACGTCACCCAGTGGGGCTATAATGAGAGCTTCACTCGAGAGCCCGCCAGCGTGGGGACTGTGTCTAACCTCCTCGCTTTGGCTCAAGGTCTTCCGTCAGGCCAGCCATTGTGAGGTCGATTGGGGCAAATTCGTGGAGGGATGACATTGATTGGGACATCAATTGTACGAGACATACGAGAGGCCCAGATATATGAAGTGTTGCTCTCGCCCATGGAGTCCTCAGGTGATTCTTTAGATATTTAAAAGAGAGGCTTAAAAAGGCATCTCAATAGTGATACCACTTCGCTTACATCCAACTTTGTTTCGTCTGATCAGGGTGTCTGACGTTAGCACTCTATCATAGTCCTCAGAAGCCTTGCCTTTCTTCAACATGAAGTCCTGGGTAACGATCGCCCTGCTCGCTGCCTCGGACTCCATGCAGTCTACTGCTTCGAACCCGTACTTCCCATTCGCATCCCCACCGGAGCAGGGGAGTCGCCGCCCCTACCCCTGATGGTCCTTGCGACAGACGATGAGTTCGAGATACCAGTGCCTCACGTCGCCGACGACCGCAGCATGCCGCCGCCCGATCCCGCCAAAGAACCCGTTCGCAAACCCTGGGTTCCCTTCCTTCGGCCAGGTCTCCTTCGGCGGCCGGGGGTCCCGCGTTCACCTCTCCCTCCCGGGCCGGGCGAAGCCATTTCGCCCAACGCAATGATCTGATCCGGGTGCTCTTATCGGTCGGGGTCAGTGACGACGAGAACGTGGGCGCCGGGGTCCTTGACTTCCTCGGCGAAGGGCTCGAGCGAGGAATTCGCGGCACTCCGGTGAGCTGGGCGGGAAGCACGTCGTCGCAACGGGGCTGATGCTCAGACCAGACAGACGTTCGATTGAGGAGTGCGTGGGAGACGTAGAAACATGAAATATTTGAGTCTGGAATGCATCAGAGTTTAATTTCTGATAAAAGTTGAGGTACCTAGATAGAGTGCGGCATCGGCAATCCTTGTTAGAGAGACTCAGACGGGCGCGGCGTAAACAGCTGCTGCTTGCTTTCTTCAGGTTGAGCTGGTGAGTAAGTGTACTGAAGCCGTTCCGGAAACTTTCAGCGAGTTGCTGGAATGTGCAGGCATCGATTGCGTTGAAGCGCGGCAATGCACATTTGTCACTGTACGGAGCTGTCGAGGAAGCATCTCAGAAGCGGTCTCTTGCTCACATTCACTGAAGTTTTTACTCGTGGCTCAGAGGGGATCATATAAGAGAAGCAAAAAAGAATAAAATGAGTTTCTTTTAATGAATAGAAATTGGCGCTAATGCGGCGGGCGGACTTCAGTTGTAACGACATAAATGTGAAATAATTACGGGGTGGCCGACGGCGAGTGCAAGCAACATATGCGCTTAGTTGTGACGAATCTGTCAGCCAGGCGAAGTGCCAGAGTGGTGATCGGGTGTGACTCGAATTAGGTCTCTGGACCATCGTAATCACATGGCTTCGGCCGCGCAGGTTCGAATCCTGTCTTCGTCGACTTTTTGTCCCATCTATAGTGGAATGAAATGGAATATCTCAGGGTCTAAATAGACCTGGCTGATGTGCTTGGTCGAGTAGATATCTAGCCGTCTAAAGGGACCTCTTCCACCACGGCCTGCTTTATTAGTAGCACACCATGGTTCTCTGCAAGTTCAGAGTCAATCCACTCAAACACCTGTCTGCCCTATGCATGCGCCAGAAGCATTCTCACTGGTTCACTGGAATTCTGACTCAATTGAGTTTTGTGGGCGGAGAAAGGGTGGGGAGAGACCACCGAAGTGCTCTTAGATGAACTGGAACAGTCCCTCACTGTTCGTTTTATTTTATCAATATGCCAAAATACAATTCAAGACAACTTCATGAGGGCATTGCTGTCTATGTATGTATGGGCTTCGAACACTTCGTCTATCCTTCATATCCACATGACTCCTGCCTGGTCTTCTCATCCACATCTGATGTTGAAGTGGTCGAAATTGACCTGCGCTACAGCACCAACATTGTGACATGACAACTGTCCCACCGAGGTGCGATTACAGTCGCCACCCGAAAAGAAGTTGACCGTGCAATTGCAACCGGCCTCTTGTTCGGCCACTATCCCACAAGCACCATTCATCGCCGTGAAACACTGGCTGGTTCCCGCGCGCGTCTGGTTTGCTCGCTTCAAATGTTGACCGGTGCATCTGCCAACCTGACCCGTGCCGAGATAGGCGGATGCCTCGCAGTAAACTGCTATTGTTGCTCGAGCAATCAGGGTGATGGAGAAAATGACGGATTGCTTCATCGTAGGGCCCCTTGACAAGGAACTTATTGATGCCCTGTTGCGAAACGTGTGTTAGTGACGCGTTCTAAGTCCTCCTAAAAGGAGATTTACCTGAAGAGGAGAGAGAGAGAGAGAGAGAGAGAGAGAGAGAGAGGTATGATTATGACTTCGGAGAGAGGTCTCCAAATTTCGAAACCACAATCAACAGGAATCAATGATTTTCGAATATGATTGCGTAGAGAACAAGACTTATTATCAATTCTTCGAGATAGATTAGGCATCTCCTTATAGAAAAAGACCCGCATGTCAACCATCACAAGCCTTCTGTCATTCCGTACGCATGGCAACGGCATGCCCGACTTCGTGTTGTATTTGTGTTCAAGTCTGGCTGCAAGTAGCCTCAAAGCACCTTGTAAACCAGCCTCGTGACCTGCACGTTTGTTGGTGTTGTTGTAACACCATCACGATGGGCCGCTTGCAGTACTCGGAGCAAGCCAGAAGAGGCCTCTCATGTCGGATTCCAACGCGTGACGAAGCAACTTGACAGATATCAGATGGCTTCCCCCGCTGTCGCGGTCGAACAACGTGCCGAGTTTCTCGGTGTGATCGTCACGCACGTTTCCATGGGAAAACAGCTCATGCCATCAACGTAGGGCTGCGAACGTGGGAACTTGGAGACTCGAAGCTGACTCACCTGGTGCTTGATCCGAATGACAAGCACAAATGCAAGGTACTTGTGTGACAACATAAAGCCTTCACGTTGTCCGTCCTGCGGCTTTCCAATGCGGCGTCCGACGCAACGTTTTTGGGCCTAGTCTGTGTGCTCTCAGTACTGCAGGGCTTCCGGGCTCACAACATTAAAACGGCCGTCAGATTCTTACACGCAAGACCAGGCCCCATTAAGTCAAGGCACCGTTCGGGTCATAATGCGGCGTTGTTGAAGGAAATTCTGGCGCTGTCAAAAATCTGGTATCTCATGTGTCACGTCCTTGGCATGCCGAGGCAACTCGAATCTGGATCTCAGAGGTGAAGTAGGAGGCGTCGGTTTGGCTTGGATTTCGCTCTTGGCTCACGAGAGATGATCCAAAAGCAACGCAATATCAATTACCGGCTTGGGCTGACATACTGAACAGTCACCTCGACTTTGAGTAAGTGAGACTACCTTAGATCACATATGAGACTGAGTCTTCACCCACTCACTAGTAGCATAACAAAGCCGCCATGGTCCTAATGATCATCATCAAAAAAGGTTGAATCCTTGAATGGCTATTCAGGGTACTTTTCTACTACATCCTCTGGATCCGGAGCATCTCTGAATTTCAAATGAGGATGAGAACATGAAGTCAAATGATGGCGGACGAAATTGGAACTACTTAGAAAAGCTGGATTCCTTCAGACATTATATAAGATAGGCTTATTAAGGCTATCGTGGTGCAGGAGACAATGATGGGACCTGCATGGCACAGAGCGATGTTTTTTTGGGGGGAAGACATTCTCGTCCGTTATGTCTTCGAAATTGATCTTCTGTTTACATGTCGGTCCTCGCGCAGTCTGGAAATTACCGGGCAACGCGTCAAAGTCCGGGAACGGCTGTTCCCGATTCTCCACCCAATTGAACGTAATCATGTCCACGCTTTCCAGTGCACTTGATGGCTTGGGCCAGGCTATCGTGAAAGCAGCGTCGGATGTGACAGCTCGATGCTGAGTGCCTCCAGGCCTCGGCCCTTCTTTCGCTTCGTAGCAGTGCTCTTGCGAGAGCCTCTCTTCGAAGCATTGCCCAGACAGTGAAGTTTGTGGAACACCTCGGTCTGAGGAATGTACGCGTCGTCTCGAGCCGTAGCTGACGGGCGGGCTTCTGGAAATCTTGACCGCAACATTCGGATCTTTTCCCAGCTGCCTTACGTCTGCCTCCACAATGACCAGCGGCCAAACATGGCCCACCGGTGCGGTGCCACTCGTCGAGGGCCTCTTTGCCGATACGCTGGCGCAGAATGGATGGTGGGTTTGTGTCGCACAACGGGTGCCGTTGGTGACACGCGTTGTCTTAGGAATGTCGAATCGTTCCAGCATCGGAGCTGTGGTATTCTTGAGTAAATCCATTCTAGCCCCAGGGTTCAGTTCTTGGAAAAGTACAGCAGAATGATGTATCTCTCCATCGGTCCTGAACGCTGGGCTCTGGTAAGAAGGGGCTGCGTGAGGGGAGGACGGAGTGTTGGTGATTGAGGAAGCGGTATGACACGCTCATGCACATCAACCAGTACATGACGATGATTCTGATGAGGGTTCCCGTTGGAAAAAATTGCTGCCGAGGCTGGTGTCGCGCTGCACTCCGACGATTTGCATGTCGCTAAGCCTCACAAAGACAATTGGCGACAGTTCACATATTGGGACAGTAGACGGAGGGGTAGGAAGCCCAGCATAATCGGAAGATCCCTATGAAGAGATGAACAAGGGGAACAAGTATAACAAGGATCCACATGATGGTTGAACCGGAAGTTTTTCGGGTCGACAGTTTAACCAGTCGTCATGGTGATCATAGACTCTACCAATACGCAATCTTCCATCGCCCAGTGGATGCCGAGGCATTGTCCCGAAATTATTAGTCTGTCGTCCGAAAGCTTGCTTGATCTTGATTCATCCTCTTTATCAATTCGTCTTCAATACGTCGAACAAGATTGCCCAAGAGCTGGAAAGAGCTACTTGCTCCCCCCCCCCCCCTAAGAAAAAACACCCATCCTTTCCAACAAGTGGTACTTGGGATCACTCAACGCTGTTCTATCTTTGGCTAACGCCGATTTAAAGCCCATGAAAGCCATTGCGACGGGCATCATGGGCCATCGCCGCGATTAAAGGAGTCAGAGACGAAGACCCCAGCCTCGAGCAGAACCTGGCTGCGATCGGACAGATTGCTCCGGCGGACGAGGCTGCCGGCCTGCGGCCTGCCGCCTCACGGTCGACAGCATCCCGTCTGCTCGGTTCGAGCAGGGTATCGACGGAAACGAACGCTGTATGGCTCCGACCTGTTAACACGCTGGTCGCCCGGTTAAAGAGGGGGTTTGCTGCGGCAAAGAGATCGGATGCCCGGATTCCTGTCATCAACGCCCGATGTGATGTCTTCCGAACTGGAGCCATACGCAGCCAGAAACGAAGGGAAGACAACCAAGGAAGCCATCCATCGAGGTCGCAAGTATCTCGAAGCAGGCGCCAGGACGATTTTCTACTGGGGAGGCAGGGCCTAAGCCTGGGGACATCGGAAGCTGAGATGCTTGTTCGTGAACTGGGATGTTGGGTGGCCGTTAAGCCTGGGCGGTCAACTGGATTCCTTGTCAGTGGAGCATTTGGGCAAGATTGGTGTTACTAGACTCAGTGTCGGGCCCGGCTCGTATGTCGTCGCGATGGATGCGATGAATCAGCCGGCGACCAGAATACTGGCCGGCGGAAGGCTAGCAGCGTAGGGAGTGTCGTTATACATTCTTCAACTTGCATTTTCAATCCGTCGGGGACATGAGACTCTGCGATGATTTAGTACAAGGACTTCCGGGCGCGGTAGAAGTCGGCAAAACGGCACTCGAATCATTGTCACCCCAGAGGTTGGGGCAAGAACTCCTCTTAGAGCCCTCCAGAGGTTCTGTACATCTCCCGAGAGATATTGCACATGGCATTGTAAGTTCGGGATGGCTAGAATTGGCACCAAACAGATGGCGACGCGCAAATTTCACCATCGGTCCGGCCGCTTGGTTTGAGGGCGCAGTCTCTTTTGGAAAAAGCTCAGTGCCCGTCAAGGTAATTGGCAAGCCAACTCGGTCAGATGAGGCTAACGCTCAGTTGTCGAAACTTGAACTGAGACCCGGGGGAGTTGGGGAGTTTGTGAGTATGTGGAGATGATTGTCGCCGAGCAGAATTTCGGCGAGAGATGAGGCGCGTCAATCGATCTAGAGCGCCACATCAAATGTGGGTGGGGAGGGGTCTTGGGCTACTTTTGTTGCTAGCCAATCACGAACCACGGTTGTGTAGTGTAGCGGTTATCACTCCGGATTTTGATCGTACGACGATTTCCGGTAACCCCGGTTCGAACCCGGGCACGACCTACAGATAATATCTTTTGCATTTCTATTTGATGGCACAAATTATCTTCGTTGTATAATGAGGTATGCTTTTGGTTGATGGCGGGTGTCTGGTAGCCTTTCCCGCGGGATTTCGGGAACCACCCGCGCCTAATGGGTGTTGAAGTTTAAAGCTTGGTGCGAGTAGTTAACTTCACACAACCCAGGCTTTCCATGCTCGCTTACTCTGATCAAGGCCCCTATCCAATTGGCCTTTTTAATCACATGCGAACATGGACCATTGACGTTTTCAAGCCCGACAACGTTTTCGTTTGGATTGCCCAGAAGAGTACATCTCTGACGACTTCGGCACCGCCGCAACCTTTTATCATATTGGCTCAACTCGTATTTCGTCACCAAGCCCTATCACCAACACGTCGTATCAGAACGTCGCTTGTCAAGACGATTAAGAGCTGTTACGTAGGATCGGTGCAAGCATCTTAGGCTTCTCAATGGCCTGAGACGCGACCTGCCGGAAAACCCCTGTAGCTCGCTCACGCACGCTCACCAACAACCCCCTTGCTCGCGGGTCAATTCCCACTCGGAATTCATGCATCACAGCGTTTGTCGATAAGAGTAGTCGGATGAACGACGCGAATTCACTCGACTTGACCAACGTCGGCCCCGACTGCTTGGATCCGATTGTATGAGCGCCCCATGTCGTCGAACACAGCAAGGCAGACTTTGTCATGGACTCTGTCATTCTTGGGTGCGGGGAGAATCGTTTTGGGTTATGCATGTTTGCTCGCTTTCAAGACAGCAAGGGTCGACGGGAACGAAGCCGTCCGCGTGAGTGGGTGTGGTATGTTGAAGTGAACCAAGATTCTCTCAAGTCTAGAAGAAATCTTTGAATCTCAAGTTATCAGCATCCTCTGCTTTGCCTGTCGCTTTGTCCTTCAGTGTGTAATGCAAACATGGGTTACTATTTCTTCCCTCAGCAGCCACAATCTGTTCCGGCTGTCTCGAAGGTGGCTTTTGAGAAGTTCCCGCAACCAAGATTCAAACCCGAGATCGACCTGACGAAAGATGAGCCATGAAGCAACCTACATCGCCTGCAACATGGCCTAGGACAGTACGGGATGCTGGTTCTTGGCGGCGGAACGGCCTTGATTCTCGGCCTCCTCAGCTTTCTTCTGTCTCTCTGGACGGGAAACGGCATCGAGGATGGAAGACACGCTTCCATCGCTTGGAGAGGAGCCATGCTCGACCAACTCATAATAACACAAGCGATTACCCTATCGACGCTTTTTACTTCGCAGCGCAGTCACGGCCCAGTCGTCCATCTACACCAGTCTCGTCGCTGGGACAATACTGGAAAAGGCATGGAGTCCCTCTATGTCGCGTTGCCAAGATGCCCATGATCCGCTGCGTGGACGACGGTCCCTTGAAGCTGACATGGCTACTCGTCACTTCTGCACGAAAGTCGGCGCTCCAGGCGACGCTCGTCATCGGCCATCCTCACCGTGACAATCCCACCTCCGGGCACAAGTCTACTACCTTTTTATTTGGCAGTCGTCGGGAAGCTTACCTTCCACCTGCGTTGACTTCCCAGCAAGCGGGCCGCAGCTTCTGCAGGGTTGCGAGGACGGGCTGGGGATCGGGCCCCTGGCCGATTCCTCGACACGCCGTGAGATTTACACGGTCTACTCGATAAGAAACCGGCAAGATCTTGTTGCCATACAGTACCTCACCGAGAAGCTCATCAACGACCTCTACAACTCGCCTGGCGACAAATATCTTGATATTTCTGAATTCCCTGGGGAGCGGGATTTCTCACGGACATATCCCGTCAACGTGTTGGGTCCACAGAGCTTTCCGGGGACTGCTCTTGGTATTCGGGGTAGTCGCTCTCAATCAACATGGCTTGTTGGCTTGGCGGTGTAATTGTCATCGTCATGGTGCGGTGCGGCTCCTCAACCCAGGGTAATTACTGGCAACGTGTTTCGCGGGTTGTTTTCTGACGAAACAGCGTTTGTACTGCAAGGTGCAACGCTATGGAATGATGCGCATGTAGAAAGCCAGCTGGTCGAAGCAAATCATCGTGTCCAAATCAGCTGGAGCGGGCGGGTAAGAGCAGTCAACAACGGAATCGAGTGAATGATTTCGACTATAATGATGCTGTACTTTGCGCATGATTATATAAGTCATATGTTGCGGTCGTATTCCATGTGCCCTAAGCGCCTTTGGCTTGGCTCATTCAACACGCCAGCCTATTCGTCTCTTCTCTGCGTCCATCAAATCTGTCAACGCTCCCTCTGGCGCATCATCTAGGGCCATGGAAATCTCAACCATCCTCAGACCCTCACCGTTGACGAGCTCGTCGTCTCTACAGATGGCTTCTAGCTCGCCCCACGTCCTCGCAGAGCGCGCGTAACTGCCCTCCTTGCCACCGAAGAAACTCGGCGCCTCCAGGTATCGCCAGGGAGCGACGTCGTTGTAACCCTCTCTGAGCCCGTGGATGCATCTCTCGATCGTGTACCCGCCGTTGTTGACGAGGAACACGACGACGTCCAACTCGTTGCGGATGATGGTGGACAATTCCTGCGCCGTCATCTGGAAGCTGCCGTCGCCGATGAAGAGGATCGTCTGCGCGTTTCGTATGCCGTGGTACTTGGACGACCGGATGAGCTCTCTCTGGGCGAGAGCCGCGCCCTGCGCCGCGGGAAGCATGTATCCGATCGAGAGCCACGTCGCGGGCAGGAACAGCCTCGAGTGCGGCGGCAGGGGGAAAACCCGGCTTCCGTGGCCTGCCGTTCCCGTCTCTCCGAGGACCACATCGCCCGGCCGGACGATGTTCGAAACGAGGTGCCAGATCTTGGACTGCGTGATGAGCCCGTGACTCGGGACCTCGGAAAATGAAATCTTGTAGTCTCGGGGAAGCTTTGGGTAGGGGTCGTAACGGTGGACCCTGGAGGCGTCCAGAGTCTGGACGAGAGAACGGACGACGGCGCGGGCGGTGACATCTCGGAAAACCTGCTCGCCGAGCTTCACTTCAGTGTCGCGGAAAAGAACAGACACCTCTGTTCGGGGAACCATCGTAAACAGGTTGGTGTTGGTCGAGCTCAGGTGAGGGCCGAAGAGGAGGACCAGATCAGAGCTCTCGAAAAGCTGCTTCTCCTCCGGGCTGGCATATTTGCCCTTGTAGATGCCGTGAAAGTTGGGGAGGCTCTCGTCAATCAGTGACTTGCCAAGAGGCGTCGTCCAAGTAGGCCACCCGGTTGAACCGACGATCTTCTGGACGTCCTCGACGATACCAAGTGGTCTGATCTCGCCGTCGACGAGAATCAGAGGCTTCTTCGCCAGGTAGATTATTTTCCTGACGGATTCGAGCGCAGCCTCATCGGCAGACGTCGGCGCGTAGTCGGGCGTCCACACCGGGGACCGCAAGTTGGCAGCCGACACGGGAACCGACACCATGTCCATGGGGACCTCGACGTAGACGGGCCGGCTGTGCGCAAGACACTGCCTCAGGACCTCGTCGATCTGACCCGGTGCCTCCCGGGCATGCCGAAGACTGGCCTGCGCGACGGTGACGTGGGCGTGCATCTGCGCGAACCGGCGGTACTCCCCGTCGTTGAATCCGTGGTGCAGCATGACCCCGCCGTCTTGCTGCTGCCTCCCCGGAGTGCCCACGACGTGGACGACGCCCGCACGCTCGGCGAACGCCCCGGCAACGGCGTTGATGGCCGAGAGCTCGCCGACGCCCGACGTGGTGACGAGGGCGCCGACGCCCTTGATCCTCGCGTAGCCGTCCGCCGCGTACCCCGCGTTCAGCTCGTTGGCGTTGCCGACCCAGCGCAGGCCCGAGGGCTTGACGTGGTCGAGGAGGGCGAGGTTGAAGTCGCCCGGAACGCCGTGGACGGAGTCCACCCCGAGCTGGCGCAGGCGGGTGAAGAGGTATTCCGCCAGCTTCACCGTGGAAGAGTCGCTGCCCTGACCGGAACCCATCGTTGAGTGAGAGATGCTGTTGGTTTAGCCCAGAGAGCAGAGATGACGCCGGATGGTTTCGTCTTCTTTTCAACCCCTCTCATTGCCGCCGAGAGGCCGATGATGTCCCAAGGTTCATGCACAACCCCCTTTTCTTGCGCAGGTACGCCGAGACGCCGAATTTTGCGGGGCAATCCCGTCTTTCACTCGATCTTGTAAGCCGGAGAACCGAGGTGAGGTGCACAGGAGAGTCCCTATCCAAACGTTGACGCCGTTGTTCCCGGGTTTCGGGGCAATCTTCGTAAGCTTCGAAGAGCTCCCGAACGGTACAGGTAGAATAAATAGATAGCGATGTAAAGACTTTAAACACGGACCGCAACACGAGATTTCCAAGACAGTCCGGTCTGCATATCGGCAACCTTCGGCTCAGACGCTTTTGGGCCCAAGCATGCTTCACGAAACGCCGGCTGCCTTGGACCAAGCTTGAGCTTTGTCTCAAGTTCCGGCTTCTACTACGTAACGGTACCACAACAGATGTCTCTCCCCGTTGACGAAAGAATGCAAAGTGAAGTTCTCGGTACAAGCACCTCGGCAAGGTGTAGTTCTCGTATTGTAAAGACAACTGAGTGGATGTCATTTCAAGCAGTCAAGGGAAAGACATGACTCCAGCAACGAGCATTGCCTTCCCCTGAACCGCTCGTCTTTGCTCTGCTGTGGCATACAGCCGCTCGAAGCTAACCACATCAATAGCAGCTCTCGTCACAGCCGGCTGCGAAGATGCCCAAAGCCTGGCCTCCCGGTGAGGATTCGTCCAACCAAAATGTCGGGCGTGATTCGTCAATAGTACCAGCGACGCGACGCCGATGCAGGGCGGGGCGGCAAGGGTTCGCCAAACAGAATCCTCGATACATTCTCAAAAAAGTCCTGCTGCGCTATCTCGGTCACTTGCTCAAATCAAGATTGACTGAGCTGTTTGGCCACATCGATCGGTGGACTGCCCAGCCAGAGCAAGATTAAGCCTAAACCCCCTTTCGGAGCCAGCAATCGGCGCAAATCACCAGAGGAAACCGCCGCTCCGCTCGCACGCCACAGGGCGGCTCTCTCAGGTTGCGCCTTTCCCAACTTCATTGTCGACATCGGCGGCCGAGATTTTGGGTAGAAGAGGGTGGTGGTGCTAGCTCAGAGACCCGAGGTATATACCGGGTTGGGGTAATGCCTCGGCGTCGTCGCCGGCACCGAAGCCGGAGCCGGAGCCGGAGCCGACGGAGCACTGGAGGTGGGTGGCATCGGCAGTGGCAAGAGACGAACTAGCTACTAACGACGTCGTCAGCTTGCGCGTCGAGGCCGTGCAGCTCTGGGGGCATGTCGGGCTTTGCATTCCTTTCTTTCATTCACATGGGATGAGGAAGTGGATTCCATCATCGGCTGAGCCGGTGTTTGTGTGCCCGAGGCGGAATGATGCGATGGCAGGCCGTTTTTGGTGATTCTGTGGGAGATGAAACACCGCCACGATTCATCGAGGCCGCTTTAGTGCACGCTGTTCGTCAAAGTTGACTGCGGTGGTTGACTAATGATAACGAGACCGAGATTTCGAAATGATCACGAGCATAAATCATCTTGTGTCTGGGAACTCACAGTACTTTATCCGCGTCCCCGCCGTGTGCACGGAATAACATAGTACATTCCATATCACTGATGTGTTAATCTCGGCTGACGGAATATCACAATGTCTCGAGAGTTTTGAGTGGGGGAGAAACAAAAAGCAAAGATCGAAACCATCGTGCACTCAAGCGACTCAACCCTGACGGGAACGCCAAACTAAACGCATATAAGCTCAACTGGTGACCCGGGGTGTTGTTGTGCACGTTTGACTCGTTGACCTGATCGTCGCCTTGGCTGAATCATGGCCCAACGAAAAGGTTTTTTTTTTTCCTCTTCCCCCCTCTCAGCTTTACCCCATGGCTATCATAAATCGCATATCTCGGTCGGTAGGTCCCTTCAGGTAAACGATCGACCGTTGAGTGAGCGATTTCTTCCAAGAGCAAGTTATCGTCGAATGACTTCGAGGTTGGTTATTTCTGGGTCTTTGCTAGCGACCGTCGATCATCCAGACAACGAGTGGTGGCGATGGTCGGCGACATGTTAACGGATGGGAAGAGAAGAACGGAACTGGATGAGTACGAGACAACATGGTGTCGCTGGAACGTCGATATGAAGACAAATCCTCCACTTCAACCTTGGAAAAACTCCCCTTACCGTCCCATGTCCTTCTCGAAAGTTCCAACTCGCTCTCTTCCTGTCTTTTTCCTGACCGCTCTCCACTAAGCCCAGGGGAAAAAAAAGAGGGAAAAAAAGGTGAAGAGGAGCTGAGGAGGTAAACTGGGGACGCGGGATCATGACTGGGTCCTCTCCTCGCTTCTCCATAGTATCCTACCAAAGTATCCGTATTCGTACTAATGTCGTCCCAACTTGTATGTCCTGGACAGCAGATCGTCTGGACACGGGCTCCAAGGGGTCGCTGCCGGGCCCATCAGACCATTCATCCACTCAAATCCTGGAATGCGAGAGCGACGCAGGGTCACCAGAGACGGCGCATCAGCCGCGCGAGGGGAACGAGAAAGACCGAGAAGTTAGAAGACGCTTTCTCTCTGTACCCTCGTAGAACGGTAGCGCAACGGCGATCCCGCGGCTTTCTCGAGAAGCGCACGACTCACGATGGGACTTCGCCTTCGAGGCTTGCCGTCAGCCGAGCGCGCCTGTCGCAACACCCGTACACATCTCGTAGGAGGAGTTCAAGCGGCGGTGACTTTTGGTCCTCTCTTGACTCCTCGTCTATTAATAGTCAAGGCTTTCTTTCGGCTTTACTGAAGGCGGGGCAGGGCGACGTCAAGGTTTCACGTAAAGCAGCCGTTAGCTCAAGCCGTGATCATTCTAGCGGGCGGTCTTGGACCCGGTTACTAAGTAAGTAACCCCCCTGGAACCTAGCGTTGGTCCCCAATGAAAAGACCTTCTTGTGTACCTTAAAATAGGGGACGTGGGTCCCCGGAGGAGCCCGAAGGCCGCCAGTTTCTTCACCGTCTCCAGTTCTTCCGGCTGGGACGGCACTGCCGGGATGCCAGCCCAACAGCCCCTTGTAAGTCGTGAGGCTCCTCTCGTATTTGTGAGTCGGGCTCTCCACCTAAGAGGCGCACCATCATGTCAACCAACCTCGGCTCCGCAAAATGGACGGCGAGAAGATCTTGTTTCCCCCGGCAGTGCACCCTGCAGTTTGCCTCTGCATCCATCCCCCCCCCGGATGATTACGAAGATGATCATCCTGGAACGGGAATCCCCTAAGCAAATGAAGTGGCACCCCGGTCAACCGGCGTTGCTCTCTGCCGTTGATCAAACTGTGCTATATAAGGAGATGGACGTTACCATCTGAGAAGAGACACTCACCCATCAAACCACCAACAACTCTTAATCATAAAAAAAAAAGATAATCCATCGACCACTACAGTCTTTCCAGAACAACAACAGACAACAAACAGTCTTTACAAAACAAAAACAACCACAACCGCCAAAATGCAGTTCAGCACCATCACCGCCCTCACCTCCCTCGTCGCCGCCGTCTCCGGGTTCCCGACCTACTGCGGCGCCACCAACGGCACCGCCAACGGCACCGCCCCCGGCCTCCCCGCCGACGCCAAGTTCCATCTGAAGGCCCTCCTCTCCGGCTCCGAGATCCACTACTCCAATTTCCAGGCCGCCCAGTCCTCCATCTTCCTCCAGCTGCCCTCCCAGAACGCCACCTGCGACCGCCGCAACGGCACCGACGCCGCCACCTTCTACCTCCGCGACGGCGGCCTCTACCTCTACGCCGCCTCCGCCACCCCGCAGCAGCTCTACGCCGACCGCTCCGGCATGGGCCAGGGCAGGCTCGGCTACACCACCGGCGCCCAGCCCGCCCCCGTCGACGCCGAGCGCACCGGCTGGGTCGTCGACTCCTACGGCGACCTCACCCTCCACGGCGCCGGCTTCCTCGCCTGCCCCAACAGCGTCGAGGGCGCCTGGTCCGTCTGGGTCTCCGCCGGCGTCGCCAACCCCGCCGGCAACACCGACTGCCTCGGCATCTCCGTCCGCACCGACGAGGTCCCTTCCCCCAACAGCTGCTCTTACACCGAGTAAAGGGGGGGTTTTTGTGTGGAATTTCTTTTTTTCGGGGCATTGGTTTGGTTTTTTTGGTAAAATAAGCATAGCATACCCGGGATATCCTAATTAGAATGGCGCTCATGTATTTTATGACCTGCCCTCGCACGACCTGAGGGAAATTATATACATCGCGACACCGCGACAGCGTTACTTCTCTGTACATGAATCGATATGACACTTTTCAAACTTGGTTGTGCAACTCGTCCCACTCGGCCTGTGACGTCCTAAAAAGCGAATACGTAACGCGATCACAACTGTTTGATCGAAATGCACTGCAAAACTGGAAAACCCATACTTGGAGACTGCTGAATATGTATGTTTCCGTCTAGGGTCCAAAAACTACAGCCTCCTAGTAAAGTTCACCGGCCATCCCACCTACGAGCCCTCGACCTTGGCGATACCCTCCGAGTCCGTCTCCAGCCTCGCCGCCCTGAACTCCGGATCGTCGGTGGGCAGCTCCACCCGCCACTCGGCGATGCGCGCCGCCGCGATGTCGACCTCGCCGTCGGTGCCGAGGGCCAGGACGTGGCCGCCGCGCCGGCGGTCCTCGGTGATGAAGTGCAGGTGGTCGCCGGCGACGCTGATGCCCTGGGTGTAGGCGGGCGACCTGAAGCCGACGACGGTGCCGCGCACCGGCTCGGCGAAGGTGTGGCACGCCTGGCTGGCCGCGACCGCCGCCAGGCCCTCCCCGGGCCTGCTCTGGCCGCCCGCCGTGCGGGTCGTCACGTCCCTGAAGACGCCGTCGATCCTGACGGCCAGGAAGAAGTTGCCCGAGTCCGGGAACGCCCCGGAGAGGTGCCCGAACAGGCCCTCCTTGTCGTCGAAGCTCGCGCGGACCGTCGCCGTGGGCCTGAACCTCGTGACCATGGCGAAGGGCGAGACGGCTTCGTCGCCGGGGGGGGAGGAGGGGGAGGAGGAGGAGGAGGGAGTGGTGTCGACCTGGCTGACGGTGCCGTCCGACTTCATCTGGTAGAGCTTCCCGTCGAGGAGGATCATCTCGCCTCGCATGTGGCGGAACGTGCCGAGGCCGTGGTCCCCGTGCGTGACGAGTTTCGAGACCGGCAGGCCGGTGGAGGCGATGCCGTCCATGAGCGCCGAGATGATGGAGTACTGGTATATCTCGTTGACAGCCATGGTTTGCGTGACTTGGTGGTGGTGGTGGTGGTGATGATATGGGTGTAGGAGCCAGTCGATTCGTCTGATGAGGGGTTTCCTTTGTCTTCTTTTTTCACGAGTCCACGATGTCAACTTTAAAGCCTAAAAAAAAGCCCGAGACCGGAAGGGAAGGGAAGGCGTTTTGAGGTGTCGTGATAAGACCTGTTTTTATTTCCGGGCCTTTTTCAACGCAACATATTACCCGCTTCTTTGCTGCTGCGAGAACACGCGAGATCACTCACACACACACACACACTCTCTCTCTCTCTCTCTCTGGGACTGACGTGGAGATGTTTTCTTCCCACAACCGAGAATATCAACAAATGCCCCCTTCGTCTACCTGCACCTGCAATTTGTCGAGTCATACACGTACAATCACCGTGCAAACCCGCGCTTTGGGTTCCACCTCGCGGTGCTGACGTCAGTCAGACGTGCGGGAACGCCGGCAGCATTCGGATACTTTGCGGCCTTTGTCGGCTCTTGTTTCTATACTGCGCGAGGCTTATCGTGAGATCAATCGCTCCATCGAATCCAGAACGCTTGCCACGTTGTTTACCCCGGTGCTGCCGTCTTATAATTCGATGAGAACAGCCTAGATTAGTATACCAATCCTCTCTTAGTGGAGAGCTCAATTAACCCAGCAATTCTTCATTTTTTATTTTATTTCATTTTCTCTCTCTCTCTCTCTCTCTCTTAGCCTAGGTATCAATTAGTCACCGTCCTGATATCACAAATCACCAGCATAATTACCCCTCACCACCACCTCCACCACCACCTCCACCACCACCATGTCGACAGAAACGGTCGACGTCGTGATAGACTCCCTCATCGCTGCCGGCGTCGAGTACATATTCGGCGTCCCCGGCGCCAAGATCGACTCCGTCTTCAACGCCCTCGTCGACCGGCCCGAGATCAAACTGGTCGTGTGCCGCCACGAGCAGAACGCCGCCTTCATCGCCGGCGCGATCGGCCGGATCACCGGCAGGCCGGGGGTCTGCATCGCCACGTCGGGCCCGGGGACGAGCAACCTGGTGACGGGCCTGGTGACGGCCAACGACGAGGGCGCCCCCGTGGTCGCCATCGTCGGCGACGTCAGGCGCGCGCAGGCCGCCAAGAGGACGCACCAGAGCCTGCGCGGCGTGCAGCTGCTCCAGCCCGTCACCAAGAAGGCCACCGGCGCCGTGCACCCCGACCAGGTCGCCGAGATCATGCTGGACGCGTTCCGGACCGCCAGCGCCCACCCCCAGGGGGCCGCGGCCGTGAGCCTGCCCGTCGACATCGTGACCGCGGGCACGCGGACCGCCGTCCCCGCGCTGCCGGCGCGCGCCTTCGCCCCGCCCGAGTACGGCACCTCGCCGTCCGCCTCGCTGAGCGCCGCCGCCGCCATGATCCAGGACGCCAGGTTCCCCGTCCTGTTCCTGGGGTCCCGCGCGGCCACCCCCGAGGCCGTCGAGGCCGTCCACGGCTTCCTCCGGAAGCACCCCATCCCCGTCGTCGAGACCTTCCAGGCCGCCGGCTCCATCAGCGAGGAGCTGGCCCACCTCTTCTTCGGCCGCATCGGCCTCTTCCGCAACCAGCCCGGCGACAAGCTCCTCTCCCAGGCGGACCTGGTCATCGTCGCCGGGTACGACCAGTCCGAGTACGACGCCGACGCCTGGCACACCAAGACGGACCTCGACATCCTCCACCTCGACTGGGTTCCCGCCGACTACGGCGCCTACTACAACCCGCGGCTCGAGCTCGTCGGCTCCATCGCCGCCAACGTCAAGGCGCTCATGAACATCCTCGCCAACGTCTCCCGGCCGCAGGAGCTCGCGGTGTCGCGGGAGATATTCGCCGAGTTCCACGCGTGGGAGCAGAGCCCGGAGGCGCTCGGCCGGACGGCGGGCGACGGGCCGGTGCACCCGCTCTACTTCATCAGGCTCATGCAGGGCCTCCTGCCGCCTTCTCCCGTCGTCGCCTCGGACGTCGGCAGCATGTACATCTGGCTCTCGCGCTTCTACTTCGCCTACAGCCCAAAGTCGTTCCTGGTGTCCAACGTGCAGCAGACGCTCGGCGTGGCGCTCCCGTGGGCCATCGGCGCCTCGCTCGCGCAGGGGGTGCCCAACCCGCGCAAGGTGGTGAGCATCAGCGGCGACGGCGGGTTCCTGTACAGCGGGCAGGAGCTCGCGACGGCCGTCCAGCAGGGGTGCAACGTGACGCACTTCGTGTGGAACGACGGCAGGTACAACATGGTGGAGTTCCAGGAGGTGGACAAGTACGGCCGCAGCTCGGGCGTCGAGCTGGGCGGGGTGGACTTCGTCCGGTACGCCGAGGCCTTCGGGGCCAAGGGGCTGAGGGTCGCGCGCTCGTCGGAGCTCGAGTCCGTCATGAGGGAGGCGTTGAGCCACGAGGGCGTGTGCGTCGTGGACGTCGAGATCGACTACTCGCACAACCACGAGCTGATGAAGAACGTGATCCAGGACTCGATCAGCTGAAGCCGAGATCAGCTCAGATGGGGTTCAGACAGGTTTATTGCTAGACGTTGGAGTCGAGGTGTCTCGTGTTTTCTTATTGTTTTTTATATTTTTTAGTAGGGGTGGCTGGATTGCCGTGAGCGCTGGTTTGTATCATTCCAACTGCCGAGAAAAGGGTTCCTAAGTGCGTATTTGAGATTGGAACGTGGTCGTTGTGGACGATGCCTCGTGTGAATTTTTCGGTCCCGATACTACATGAGACGTTTGAATAACGATGGTTCCAGTCTCACTCGTCACGTTCAAGCTTAAGCCATTCGCGGAAGCATCGACGGGTATCAAAGCACTGATTCAAGAATCTTTCCGTTGGAGCTCTACCACGAATCAGCAGATGAGCTTGGCCTTCTTGGCTGCCTTGGACAACAGAAGTTCTGTGTATTTCACATGAACGGATTGCTTTTCCAATCTCCTGATGCTGAAGCTTTGCAGACAGCGGACCCCCATAGACCAGCTTCATTCCTTGGACGGTGATACCTGTGCTCGCCAGATTTGAGTTTATTCCAGAAGTAACTGCGCAGTCCAACAATTGAGCTTATAATACCTCTCGACGGCTTCTCTCGGACACCACGAACAACGTTGAAAGGTGTAAATTAGAGTCAGTCTTTGATGGTTGGCAGCAATACTCGGCACCCCTGGCGACCAAGCACTGAACAGCCCAGTGCGAACCACTACGTGCTGTCCGATGAAGGACCACCGACTTCATCGTCGAGATGTTGGAGCTTGAAACTTCCACCTTTTTTACCATGAAGGAGCTTCAGCCCTATTATGAGGGTCTAGACCGCTGCGGCTCTCGGACGGGACTTTTCGACCGCCACGGTGGAAGGTTACCAGAAACCCGGCTGGGGGAAACGATTTGCCTGCATCGACTCGGCTGGGTGGGGGGTGGTTTACATGCCATGCACATGCAAAGCGGGTTGGAGGGGAAGGGAGAGGGAAGGGCAGGGAAGACAATGATAGTATCGGAGTTTAGCCCATTGGGCGACAATCTCGGGTCCCCGTCAAGCACCGACAACCGATTGATTTCTAAGCCTAATTGATTAATTCCCTCTTCGATGTCGCAATCCGTCCGGCCCCGTTCGTTTCCCCGCGGCGTCCCGCAGCTTGGTGCATTTCCCCTCACTCATGTGATGATGAAGAAGAAGAACAAGTCCCATCATCACGACATCGATTCTCTGATTGTGCGACTCCTCGTCTCATAGGCTCTCGTTGGTAATCAGTTTGCCCAACACCGATTCCGTCAAATAGTGAGCCGCCTCACCATCCGACTCACTGCGTGTCAACGTACTCAGACCATCACAGTATCCGCCCATACGACTGCGACTCGCCCTGCTACCCTTCGTGATCATCACCGAGAAACGAATCCCCCGCAATGTCTTCCGCACCCAAGATCAAGCTGTACACCAACCACGGCTGCCCATGTACGTGAACTTGTCACCACCAATAACACAGACACACACACACACCCTCGCACATTCCCCGTCTGCGAGGGGGGAATCTTAAGCAATATCTGTCCCATGAGACGTAAAGAGGGCGGCACACATCCCCAAGAACCACCCCCAAAAACCACCCCCAAGAACTACCCCGAAACAAGAGATCACGAACTGATTCAGTGCAAACCAAAACCGCCAGGGGCCCACCGCGCGCACATCGCCCTCGCCGAGCTCGGCCTCCCCTACGAGGAGGAGATCATCGACCTCGCCGTCCCCCGCACGCCCGAGTACCTCAGGATCAACCCCCGGGGCCTGGTCCCGGCCATCTCGTACGACGGCGAGGTCGTCACCGAGTCGGCCGTCGTCGTCCAGTTCCTCGCCGACGCCCACCCGTCCCACCTCCTGCCGCCGTCCGACTCGAGGGACGGCGCCCTCCGCCGCGCCCGCGTCAACTTTTTCGTCGACGCCTACTTCACAAAGGCCAACCCCCTCCTCTTCAAGGTCTACACGGCCAAGTCCCGGCCCGAGGTCGACGCCGTCGCCGCCGCCTTCGTCGACGCCGTCGCCAAGGAGATCGAGCCGCTCCTCGAGGACGCCGCGCCCTACTTCGGCGGCAGCGCGAGGCCCACGCTGGCCGAGGTGAGTTCCTGGATACCCGTCTTCCTATCTTCCTACCTACCTACCTACCTACCTGCACGTCGAGGTTCTTCTCCCGATTGATAGATGGCTCCGTGCCGTCTTAAATTCCTGCCTGTATGAACAGTATGCTGACATCTCGAATCAGGCCTTGACGGGATCCTTCCTGCTGAGGCTTTTCGCCTTCGCCAAGCACGAACTGCTCCCCCCGAGCCTCCTCGCCGACCTGGAGCAGCAGACCCCCAACTTCTTCAAGTGGGCTCAGGCGGTCAACAGCACCCCCAGCGTCACGCAGATCTGGGACGAGGATAACGTGATCGAGAAGACCAAGTGGAGGATTGCCAGCTTGCGCGGGGCTAGCAGCTAGATGCATTTCATGTATATTGAACTAAGAAGAGGAATACATCATGCTCACCCGCGCCGGGAAGTCTAAAGTCGGACCTCATGTTATCAAGGTTCGACGTATACTTTTTTAGGCGTCACCACCAGACTTTGACGCGGGCGGCAATCACCATGTCGACTCCCAAACCGATCGACAGTTCTAAAACCCCCCCCCCCCCAATTACCGAAAGAAGGGGAAACGGAGTGCGGGGGTTGCCTGGAAGCCAGAGAAAGTTGAGAGAATGGCGCAAAGATGCTATCGCGTGAGGGCCGAGTTATCGGGTTGGCTTGTCCATCCATGAGACGAGAACCTTGGCGAAGGAAGAAAATAAAGGAAAATTAAAATTTAAATATTGAAAGCGAGGCGCTTCATCAACTCGTTCGCCGCCCCCCCGCCGAGCGGCTTGCCCCCCGAGAACCGACAGGGTCGGGGAGATCGGCCACGAACATCAGGCGAATAGACGCAGGGGGGCCGGGCGGACGGCGGAGTCTAAAAAGAGTTTCTTTTTAATTTCTTTAACTGCTTACTGCCCAGACCCCGGCAAAGCACCTAGACAAACCACAGTCTGCAGAGGTAAGTGGCTGTGGTCTGTTGGTTTGGCAGCCTCTCTCTCGAAGCCTGTCTCGAAACACCAAGCGTGAAACATCACAGCGTTTTTCTCCAGCATCCAGATGGGGACAAGGATTGCGAGCGGGGGGGGGGCAGGCGGGAGAGGACTCGCGCGCACAGAGCTTTGCACATGCGCATACTGGCCTCACCCGGTACAGCCATCCCATCCCATCCCAATCCCCGAGATGCGGACCCCCCTCCAGGACCCGGATAAAGGCTTTGGCGGAAAAGGCTGTGAAGGGGAAGCTTTTCGTCCTCCCCCTCCGGAGGCCCTTCCCGTCGATCCCCTTTCCTTATGCCATCGGAAGCAAAGACCAGTCATCCTTGATGTGTCGAGGCTCGACGGCGAACGGCTTCCAGGGGGAGGGAGGGGGAGGGGGAGGGAAGAGGTTGATAACGACGCTTCGTCCCCACTCCGTCCGGCCATGAATTCAACGTCTCTCGCCTGTCAACATCTTTGATCGAAAGGCAAGGCGTTTCAGGTTCGATCTTGTCCCGACTTCTGGGGAAAAACAACTTGTATGCCGCCCGGTTTGCGAGGACTTGGCGACATCAGCTTCTCCTGCCCGAGCCTCGAGACGCTCCAGACGAGGCCTACAGTTCGACTTGCAGTCTTGGGGGGTTACATGGAGAGAGTCGCGAGAGAGTAGTGGCGACAGCGGGATTCAACACCGGTTGCCATGTGGCGTTCCACATCATCAGCAGTATTATCGACGGCCTCTCGTGGCCTGGTATGGCTCATCGTTGCGCTTTCGATGATTGGGGTCGCGGGAGTCAATGGACAGGGTCATCACGTTCTTGAGCATCAACTTGCGGAGCGGCAGCTGCCGGGTCTGGGCAATATCTCAACGTGCGGCGTGAGTATCATCTTGTCCTCGTCTAGTGTTAGGCTCGGCTTCGAAGGCGAACCTAACTCGTTGCGCAGTTGAACTGTCTGGTTCAGGGCATCACCGGATCCGGATGCGGCCTCACCAACACCACGTGTTCCTGCGCCAGCTCCCGGCTTGGCCAGGTGACTGCGGCCTGTGTGATAGCAAATTGCACAATGCAAGATTCCTTGGGTAAGGAGATAACTGTCTGTCCACGGTGCCATCTACAGACAGCTGATCTCGTGTGGATTCAGATCTCGCAAAGTTACAGGCCACCCAATGCAACCTGCCTCACGAGTCGCAAACGGCCAAGATGCTCGCCATTCTCGTGACCGTCTACGTGACCGCCGTCATAGCGATCGGCCTGCGACTCGTTGCGAAGAGCTTCGCCAAGACTTGGAGCACGGATGACGCGTTGATCATCTCTGCGATCGTGAGTTATTCCGAAGCTACTCTCGAAGTCGCGGTAGAACTTCTGGCGTCTTCTCGACTAACGTCCCTGTTCAGGTCATCGCCATCGCGCCCTTCTCGTTCGTCATAATCAGTGGGTGAGCCGTCAAAGAGAATACCAAACACGAGCTGACCCGTTTTTTTTTCTCTTCTTCTCGAAAGTGGCCTCGAAAGGATTCGGACGACATCTATACGACCTGAGACCCGGAGAACTATCGCAAATCCTGCGGCTGCTGTACGCGGCCGAGATCGTCTACGTGTTCGTGCTCCTGTTCGCCAAGCTGTCCCTGGTGGTCTTCTACCTCGGCATATTCACCGTGCCGAGATTTCGCATCGCCGCCTACTCGTTGATCGGATTCCTGGTGGTGGGGCAGGTGGTCATCGGATTCTGCACAATATTCTCATGCCACCCGATAGAGCTGTTCTGGAACAAGGACATCCACGCCGGGGGCTGCCTCGACATCAACCAGCTGGCGTACGCGAACTCGGCCCTGGCCATCCTCCAAGACCTCGTCATCCTGGCCCTGCCGATAGCCATGCTGCCGGGCCTGCAGATGAACAACAGCAAGAAGATCTCCGTCGCCGCCGTCTTCCTCGTCGGCTCTTTCGGCTTCGTCTCGACCATCGTCCGTCTCCAGGTGCTCGCCGTCTTCGGCAACTCCATCGACCCGACGTGGGACTACGTGCCGGTCGTGTGGTGGACCACCATCGAGCTCGGCGTCGTCGTCGTCTGCGCCTGCCTGCCCATGATCCGCACCCTGCTGGTCAAGATCTTCCCCGACCTCGGCTTCTCCAGGTGGACCTCGCCCAAACGGTCCAAGGACAGCCTCGGCTCTTCGGGCACGGCCGACAAGTCGTTCAGGCCGGGCCGCTACCAGAAGTTCGGCCGGAGCCAGAGCAGCCATCCGCAGTTCGCCGACGACTGCGTGCGCGACCACGTCGGACGCCCCGCGTCGAGGAGAGGCGCGACGCCGCCGCAGCGGTCCAAGCACCGCGACGCGCACGCGCACGCGCACGGCGGCGCGGCGCGGCCAAAGGTCGTCGTCGAGCCCCGGTCGTCGTCGCCGCCGCCCCTGCCGTTCGACCTCTCGTGGAGGTCCGCGAATCCCTACGGCATACCCGACGACGACGGCGGCGGCGGCGGCGACTTCGTGGTCGGGAAGACGAATTATGACCTGGAGATCGAGTTGCTGGAGAGGAAAAGGAGGAATTTCGACGGCGAACACGATGAACGTCCGGAGGCGATGCAGTACGGCCTAGCAATCACCAGGGGGTGAACAGTCGACGTCGCCAGTATGCTTTCCCGCTGCGGAAGACATCGTTCGCGCCGACGACGAGTAACGTGTGGAATGCCTGTGACGAATTTTTTCCTAGTAGCCAATAGATACCAAATATGCGCCCCGAGTCTCGTCGCGCAATGTCCTTGCAACATCTCCCGTGCCAACGAATCAGGGCCGGACCTGGTGTCGAATCCGGCCGGTCCAGGGTCCCCACCTTTCTTTCGGAAGCACGCCGGACCACGCCGGGGATTAGCCCGGCGTGTCAACACGGGCGGTAGAGCCGGTCGAGAGCTCCAATTCTCCCTATCTGCACAATTAGTCAACAACGCCTTCATTAGCCCACTATCATATCTCCGAGGTCGTAAAGACCTTATCACATGCGGGGTATCAATCGACGATCAAAGATAGACACCGACATTCCATGACGCTCACCAAGCAGCCATGAACGCCTGCTCTCGATCTCCACCAGTCAGTCGCCCAGGAATTCTCGCCTACTGGTCTGGTAAAGTTTCTCGCGAGGATTTACAAAACCCGCCGCTTCCTAGAACCTAACCCATCTATGTGAAGCACACATTAGCAACTTTGGCGAAGGTTTCGAAAAACTTTTTTTTTTTAAAAAGAGCAAATGCACAAGCACTGACGAGAGTTTCGCCACTCCCGTCCACACGCAGGACCGCTTGATTTCCAAAACAGGGTCTAATACTCCGAGGCCGCATCCCCCCCCCCCCAACGTGAAACATGCGAGCTGCTGCTCTCCCCGCAAGACGAAGCATGCTCGGCCTGCTGCTGGCGTTGCTGTCGTCGGTAGGGCAATGCTGTGAGCAGCGGAAGGAATGCAGGGAGGCCGAGCAGCAGCAGCAGCAGCACACTTGCGGCAACCCGATCCCGCAGGTGCCGACACCCGGCCCCCCACGGTGTCTGCCGCGGGAGTTCGCGACGTGGAAGACGGACGACGCGATCGATGCTTCGACACGCGCGTACTGGATGCGGCGGGCGAACCTGGCCCTGCCCAGCCCGTGCCCGTTCGCCGCCTTTGGCGCTGTCGTCGTGAACCACACGGCCGGCGGTTTGGGCGAGCTGGTCTGCACCGGCGCGAACAACAACCAGGGCTCGGGGAACCCGACGCTTCACGGTACGCAGCCCCCTCCCTCCTCCCCCAAGATCTCAACTGCCTCGTGGAATGGATCGTGCGCGGCTAAAAGTTGACGCAGGCGAGATGGTCGCCATCAACAACTGCTCGGCCATCTTCACCGATCCAGAGGGACGTTACAACATGACGCCGGCGGCGTCGCTCGCCGCCTTCGCGGACCTGACGCTCTACACCAACGCCGAGAGCTGTCCCATGTGCGCGGCGGCGATCCGGTGGGCCGGGTTCAGGGAGTACGTGTACGGCACGAGCATCGGTTCTCTCGTCGGGCTGGGCTGGGGCCAGATCACCGTCTCGTCCGAGGAGGTCTTCAACCGGTCGGCGGGTCTGCCGCGCAAGACAGGGCTGCTCGGCGAGGTGCTGACGAACGAGACGGACGCCTTCTTCGACTGGCAGTTTCGCCCGGACGCGCCCTGTCCGCAGGGCTGTTCTCGTGCGGCGAGCGGTCGTTGTGCGCCCGCATGATTTGTACGGGCGTGGCGTGGCCTTGCAGGACGACAAACCCCCTCCTCGTGAGGCCTCCTCGTGAGGGCAAACCAATACTTTTTTCCACCAACCAATCCATCCTGGGCATCGGACTTCTTTCTGTTTTCGCTATCGTGAGGTTACTTCGACTCTGATTTGAGCCCTTGGCCTACTCGTGTGAATTGCAGTCGCAAGTCAACTCGGTTGGGAACACGCTCCGTGCAACACCAACAAGTCCCCGCATTGCCGACGCAACTCGTAGTCATTTCCGCAGCTGCGAAATCCCTCAATGCAAGCGGGGCAAAGCCCCGATTGAAGCGGAGCCGCCGGAATCCGCTATCAAGTTCACCATATGGTCTTCACCCTCAACAAGGACCCATGGCGCAACGGTAGCGCGTTCGACTCCAGCTTCCAGGAGCATGATCGAAAGGTTATCCGTTCAAATCGGGTTGGGTTCATGACTTAATTCCTCTTTTTGCCGCATTTGAAGCATCTCGGTGATGTTATGCTGGTTGATAATATCTCGTCAGTCGTGGTGTTGTGCCCAAGATGCGCGCCAACACGGCGGAAAGCAGCGCGTCAACTGCAGCATGCTCTCCTTGCTATACTGAATGTAGGTAGTATGATATGTCATTTGATAAGAAATTGGTCTCGATGGCTCTGCACGATGTGTCGGCGACATGCGGGTGCTTGGCCGCCTTGCTGCGCGGTTATTGCGCGGCCCGCCTAAGACCGCTGTAATCTAGCATGCATAACAGCTGGATTTTTTCGGCGGCTTTCTGCAGAGTCGCAAGAGACGTTGGCCTGAAACGAATATGCGAGTCGGTCGCTGATGTTGGTGTAGGTATGAGGAGGGAGTGGTGATGGCAGACAAGGGAAACTAGCGCGGACACTGGGGACCGGCTGGCACCAAGTGGACTACTCCGGCTGGCAGTCCAGCCATTAGCACCATCGCAAGCCATAATAACTTCATTTATTAAATTAAAAAGTATATATATAAATAATAAATAATAAAAAAGTAAGTATATAAAAATAATTAAAATTATAAATTATTAATTAAAGTATATAAAGCTAATATTTTAAAAATATAAAAAATAGAAATTAATACTTTATATACTTTTAATTTATTATTTCTATTAATTTAAATTACTAGACTTTAAACTATATCTTTAACTACTCTAGCTAGTATATAAATACTTAATTATAGCCTTGCTTAGTCAAGTGTCTCTGCTATGGGGAGGCGCTGTGTGGCGTTATGTGGCGTTATGTGGCGTAGCAGGATGCGCAGGGTAACATGGAACTCCCGTCCCGAGGTCAGGGCAGGTCTCATCACTTCATTCCTCAAGCACATCGGAATATGCTCCTCCTCCCCTCACGCAGAACCATGGTCGACCCAAAGCTTCATCCGTTCGAGTTTGGCTTCCAGTCTGATGGCCAAAATCAACTCTGGTGATAACACAGAGATGGGGCCACCTGACAAAGATGAACGCCGCGTGAACACGAAGATTCAGCTCACCGTGGAAAACATCTTACAGGAGCCATGCCAAGCCTCGTCCTCGTTCCTCGACTGCCGTAGCGAACTGCTGAAACTTTCGGCGTGTAGGCGCGCATCTGGAGCATCGACGGCCGTCTGGATTGTCGCGTAGAGTGCTGCAGAGTGGACACGTTCCCATCCGTTTCCACATCGCGAGGAAAATAAAGTATGGACCAAGCTCTCAACTGCACCAGGCTACCGGAATCGGCGACGACGTACAGATAATGTATCATCGATAAGATTGGGATGGGCGATCGATGGACGGACGGCTCACTCGGATCATGTGCGGCTATTTTAAGCAATAACAACAGTATGCGATGTGATTCTATATAGGGCGTTGCCGATGCCGTCCAGCTGGATTCCTCACCGAAGTCGTGCTCCAATTCACCGACGGGTTGACTTCCCAGCCCCGAGCTTACCGCAATTGATTGATCTCATCTCGTTGGAAACGCAATCATCTCGCTCCCATTCGCTAGCGACGGCTCTGGAACTGTCCCTCCCCCCGTCCCCATGGGAAGCTGGAACCACAACCGATCCATGTTGCGTCAACGGCTGACACTGCCGTGGAGGAGGACATATAGCGGTGGCAAATTGGCACTGGTATCGTGGAGACTGATGGCCCCACGGAGAGCTAGGATAAGAACCCTGAACGGCTAGAAGAATCACTTAACAATACCAACAGGAAGAAGTAATTACCTACGGGACCAGCTCAAGCCACAAGAACCTGAACAGGGGCTTTCACTTTTGGCCTGCAACCGCAGTACTGTAGCGCAAATCGTGGGTTTCCTTCTAGGAAATCGGCGGGAGAAAGCGATCAGATCCGGCCGTGGACACGGCTGTCCCGGCCAAGGAGCCGGACCAACGTCCGCCCACCTACCATCGTGGCCAGGGCCTCCCGAGAGCGAGGGAAGCCGGATCCCTGCCCGCGACAAGGGTTGTCCAACTTGAAATGGTAAGCGAAAACTCGGACCGTGATGGAGATGGGAACACACACCTGCGTTGGCAGAACACTTGACATCAACCCCATAAACGACTGTCTTAGCAAGGAGGATTGTAGCCCTACGAACATTTCGGTCTCTGGGGTTCCGTCACCATAACTGAGACAAGATACATTGACAGCTCCTGGCAAAGCATCGACGTCGATCGCGGCACTTGCGAAAAGAGTCTGCAGATCTTTCTAGGGTCGCCCAAGCCACAGACTCGGCGAGAGCGATCCGCTGCAGCCGCCCGGAAGGCGGGATGTAAGAAGACGACTTACGACGCCTCGCCGGCCACTCGTGGCTTGCGTTCGATGCTTGCAGATACGACCCTAGTCTTTTGCCCCTGACCCCCTCGACCGCCAAGAGTATGGGACTCCTGCGTGCGGTTGTGGTGCCTGAGCATGGTTCATGACTAGTGCAACCCTCCAACGACAGGAACCGCTGGGAAAAAGCTTTTTTGGCATCGTCTGAGCCTTCCGGGCATGACATTAAAGAATAGATTCTGTGGCAGTTCGTCTGATATTGTTCATTCGAAACCTTTCAAGCGTGTCTTCGCGGTTCAGACGTGTCTTGTCTTGGACAGACGGAAGGCCTTACAAAACACGTCCGGACAACGTTCGGAACCGCCCCAACCCATCTGAAGCGGGGATGAGAGGTACAACTGTGGAATATCGTGAGCCCCTTCTAATAACCTGGGAGTTCGGAGGTGGGTTTCGTCAGGCCCCTTCGAGCTAGGTAGCCCGGGTCGACTGCAGGGTGTATAGACATGTTCATATTGCGTCCTGTCTGGGGTGGTGGGCAGACAAGTGCACTCAAAAGGGGCGTTCTGCCGTCGAAAAACACGACCCCCAACGTGGAACTCTGTTTGGCCGGCTGCCCGTCATGCCTCGACACAGCAGCACATTGCCTCTTAATCGCGATCAATCGTGATGTTGTTGCCCTCCACGCCCTGGGCGGCGCTCCTGCTGGCCAGCGTCTTTTCCTCCGCCGCCAAGGCGGACGACTGCTCAGTCGATCCGTTGGTTCTGCCCATAAAAGTAAGGAATCTCACGAGTCATTCGGCCAAGTCCCAGACCTCGTCTGTTCTTCTCCTTTCGGTGTTGTGGTGGGTTTCGTGTCATCGTGGAGTATGTATTGACTTTGGCCCCGGCAGAACGTTACCTTTCCGAATGGCATCGGTGCCAACCGCGGCGTCAAGCTCACGCTTGGTGGCCAGGTTCAAGGCATGCGCATCTCAACCCTGTTGAACAATACCCGGGTGAGGAATGTCCGGGACTGTCCGGACAAAGACACCTTGGCATTCGTTGGCTGCCAAGGCGCGTCTGGAAGTGTGTATGATACCACGGCAGGATCCTTCAGCCAAGTTTACAACATCAAGGACTGGAACGTGTCGTATGAGCTCCTTACCCGCCCCCCCCCCCCGCCCCTAACTCATATCCTGGCTCGCTGACTCTGTGGCAGATACGTAGATGCACAACCTACCGATGGCAGCACCACGGTGCTTCATGGATACGACGTCGCCAACTTCACGGACGGTCCGGCTGTCATGTACGGATACCCCTTTGAGGTCTGGGGGGACTTCGACGCGATGAACAAAAGCGCTCTGGCACTCGGCCCCGACTCTTCTACCATCGACTTGTTGGTCGACCGCAAGATTGCGCCGACGTCCAGCTGGAGTCTCGACTACGGCTCGACGTCCGAGCTGTACCCGCGCGACGGCCAGCTCGTCTTCGGCGGCGTCAACGAAGCCCGGTTCAACGACTCGCAAAAGACGGAATTCGACATGTGGGGTGCCGGTGCGTTGGTGCCTTGCCCTCTTCAAGTCCTCGTCGCCGACATCATTCTGACCAACCAAGACGGCGACCATTCTCTGTTCAGCGACGTGGGCACTCGGGTCTCTGCCTGCATCGACACCGTGCAAAACGACTTCACCTTCACGCCCAACATGTTCTCCAAGTTTCAAAACTTGACCAACCACGCGACCACTGCCAACGGCACCGCGTTCAACCAACAGACGTACCCTTCCAGCCTCGAAAACATGATCGGTACGCTCACCATCAAGCTGACGAACGGCTACACGACCGTCATTCCCCATTACGAGTTAGTGACTCAAGAACGAGGCACCGATTCCCGCGGCAAATACGCCGTCACAAACAACACCCACATCCAAGCCACCGTGAGCTCCGGTTTGAGCGATCTCGGAAACAACGTCCCCATCCTCGGCGGCGTCTTCCTGTCCCAGAACTACCTCCACGTCGACTACGACGCCGGCAAGTTCTGGCTCAGCCCTCAAGTCGCGAACGGTACGCTGCCTGATTACATCTCCACGTCCTGCAACGGGACGAGCAGCGGAGGCGGCGGGGCCGGCGGCGGGGCGGCGATGGGCGTCAAGGTCGGTGTCCCCGTAGCCATCGGCGCGGCCGTCGTCTTCTTCGTCGCGCTCTGGTTCTGGGTGAAGAACCGCAAGAAGGGGCCCGGCCCGGCGCTCGTCGCGACTTCGAGGTCCGTCCCCCGGACCGAGAAGCGCGAAGCCGCCGACTCCAACTCGTCGACGACGCGGTTCGCCGCCGGCTACCAGGACTACCACGCCGTCAACCCGGGTACCCACACGGAGCTCGAGGGCGATCTCGCCGGCACGACGAGGGCGGAGCTGGAGGAGCCCGCCCCCGCGTATTCCCGGGCGTCGGAGTGGCCCCGCATGAACTCCATCCAAGCGGAGCACATGACCTACCACTCCCGGTCGTCGGAGGAGGGCGAGAGCTACGAGCTGGCGGACACGTCGCCGACTGCGCATCAGCCGTCCCCGGTGCCGCCGGCGATAGCGACACGGCCGCCCCCCCGGAGACAGGACACCGCGGTGTCGGCCATGACCGACACCCTGACGCAGAGCCCGACGGCTTTGCGGAAGCAGACATCAAACTTTAGCGACATTGTGTCGCCGACGAGTACACGGTCGAACAGCACGAGGGCATATCCGCGGTACAATTCCCCCATTTAGCGTATTGTTTAGACGATTAATGATAATTCACTTCTTGAGGCATGAAAACACTGGTCAACATCTGCTATTGCGATAAGCAGAATCTGGCTACTTGAAAGACATGGCACTTTTTTTTCTCACAACATAAGTCAAAGATATGCTGCTAGCCCCACGGCGCGGAGAGGTCCAACGCATGGTACTCGGCCCCGTACTGATATACTCACCGCATTGCGAGATCCGAGCCTTGTCTTAGTCTCCGTGCTATTCTATTGCTAATAGAATGCCCCATGGCTGTTTGTTGACCGTTATGCGCATATCACCGCCACCCAGACCGCCGAGCCGATTATGTTGCCCCCAGAGACACAGCATGGCTCTGCTTCTCGGTGACCGTCCCGATTACCATCGCGACGAAGACAGAGGACATCCAAGACAAGAATTCACGAATACGCATGGTGCCTCCACGTAGCGAACACAGACGCAATGACGACGAGCACGCACCAAAAGACCGAACATCCATCGTCTTTCCTTGGCCCACGCCCAAAAGCCCTCCAGAATGCCGTACGTGGCGGGATATCCTGCGTTTTCGAGCTCAATTGTGCCGCCCTTTAGGCTTCTTTTTTTCCCCTTCGAATTTCCTCAGCAAGCTGCTCCTGGGAAAGATGGTCAGGATTGGTCTCTTGCAGATCCTTTATCCGGACATGGCACTGCCGAGCGTAGGAAACACCGAAACGAAGATGGCGACAACGACCATGAATGTCATGGCAACCCGCGATCGTAGTCCGTGAGAACGGATGAAGTCCCGAAGCAGGTACCACGTCGAGAAACACCGTCGGCTGCTCCTGAAGATGACTAGTCCAGGACGTCTCGTAGGTGACCGGCTGGGTTTCCACGCTCGTGGTGACGTGTGAGGAAAAGACGCTCCATGAGATAGGTCCAGGCCACCAAAGCCTGCCCGCCCCGACTGAAGAGCTGGGCGAAATCGATGACATACTCTCGCTTTGTACTACGGTTGCAAGAATCTCACCACATCCTAAGCGACGACATCAACGGACTCGGCGTTGGCAAATGTCATGGTGCCCCATGCCTTGGTGATCTTGAAGAACCCGGATGCGCCCCACCAGTTGTAATGGTCCCTGAAAATATTGCAAGCGGTGATCTCTGAGTTCGCGTTGAAGAGCGCTTTATTGATTATGGAGCTCGGAAGAGGAAAGTAGGAAGTCCAGTGAGCCAACCCAAAACAAAAAGCCAGCCGATGACCAACGGCCAATTTACTTCTATAAGGTCTAAGGTCCTTTACCTCTCATACGACGGCCTCGATTCAGGCTTCCTTGGCCCATACTCCTCACCCGAAGTTCGCACACCGGCGCGTCGACCTCAACTTTGGCAACTCGAACAGCCAAAAAGTGCAATTCCGATATCTTACTTCGATTGGAAGCTGCCGCACAGCAAATCCGGCTGTTCGTTACTTGTGAAGAAGAACACATGACATCGGAGTCTGGATCTCGTCGAGTGCTGCCTAACGCAACCAACCGGGACATAATAAGAATCAAACAGTTTCTGTTGACAGGGCTCGTGAGGAATGTTCATTATTGCGCGCGGTGGATTTGGCCAGGAGTGAAGTGATACGCATTGTTAAGCGACCACGTGTTTATTAATAACCAGGACCTTATATTATACCCACCGGGTTTTCGTCGAGCTTGACCTTTGCCTACCTGCTGCGCCGCGGGACCATCTTTGAACGGCTTCCTCACTGCTGATACTTAATCACTTCACTTGTCGGTGGCGTTAAGTCCAGTCAAACATCCAACGGTGCTTGCTTTTGGCCGAGGGGGGGCCTTTGGGGAGCAGCCGCAGCCCCTTCTGTTGTAACCAATCGTCCAGCCAAGATAGACAGAGCCGGAGAGACTTACCCTTCCCGCCGGTTTTATCGAATACAAAGATTTATGATTTTGTGATAAGTACAGTGGAAAGAGAGAGAAATAGTGTGAGTCAGGGCATGAGAGACACTGGCAGGACTAGAGCCTAATTATAGTGTCTTGTACACTCATACTTTTTCTGAGGAGGAACGTTGGCGATGCCAACCGCCTCACTCCCTATCTGGGGTGGAGAGTTAAACGGCGTTGCGAGTAACGGAATTGTCAGCTAGGTGTAGACTGGATGCTGTTACGCTCATCTGCCTCCCCGTCTTCATATGTGTCATTGGCTGCAACGCCAACGCAACTCAGTTCAAACCGGCGACTTGACTTCGACTGTTACTCTGAAAATCGGCAGCACGCCGCGTCAATTCCAGGCCATTTCAAGTGTCCACTGACGTCGCTCGCTGAACGGGATATCACGAAGCTGGGCGCGTCTCCATCGCGCAGCTGCAGGAATCTGGGCACAGCGTGTAACGCAGCTCTGTCATTTGTCTCACGGCATCAGTTCTCATATCCTGACAACAGTTCTACAATCCTAACGAGCACCCCTGTTAAAATGACCGTTCGATGCGATAGATTGCCTTGACCCCGCTCCAGGTTGCTATATTCTCAGATATAATCCCCCACATTTCCCGCCCTTGGGGGCTTGTTCTTGCGGCGTCCCTCATCCTCACGAAGACGCTGTTTCTCACGGCGTTGCTGCTCGTCTGACTTGGGAGCTCGGTTGGTGGCTCTCTCCCTCTCACGCTGGCGCTCCAGCTCTTGCTGCCGAATCTGCTGCTCGGTTTTGGTCCTGTCTTTCTGGGCACCGCGGATCCTGTCCTCCTCACGTTGGCGGGCCCGCTCCTGGTCTCGGAGCCTCCCGTCGGTCGTCTTCTTGTCGTACTCAGCCTGTTGGATACGCTTGTCTTCTTTCGCCCTCTGCTTCGCGGACTCGTCGTACTTCTGCTTCTCGTACTGGGCCTTCTGGATTCGTTCGTCCTCGAGCCTACGGGCGGCTTCCTCTTTCTTCAACCGTTGGTCGGTCTTCTGCTTGTCATTCTGGCCGCTCCGGATACGCTCTTCCTCACGGGCCCTGTCCCGCTCCTGTTGCTGGAGAATCTTGTCGGACTGAGAGTAATCTTGGGACGGCTTGGCATTGTAATCTCGATCGATGAGCTCAGGCTTGGGAGAGGAGGCGTCCTTGGCGGTCCCCTCAGATTGCTTCGGCGCGGAGCTGAAGTCGCGGACGGAACGAGATTCAGGGGCATCAACCGCCTTGGCCTTGCCAGTGCCCATCTCGTCGACCTCATGGTAATCCCGTTCGCTGGACTCATCAGCCCGGGACTGGAGGGGGCCAATGGCTGAGCCAACGGCGTCGGCCTGACTTTCAAGACGCGCCACGAGTGGCAAGCCCAGACTGCAGGAAATAAGCGAGGCAATAATGACAGACTTGAAGGAAGGCATCTTCGTGAGACCAGCCTCTCGTAGATATGACGGAGATCTATGTGCTTGATCAAGGAATATGTCGGCAACGTAAGTACTGCATTCCAGCCCGCTTCTGTTGGCCTGTTGGCTGTGGAATACCACGAGGTTTTTAAATACTCGAGCCTCCACGCAAGTCTGGCCTGCCCGCAACTCCGGCAACATGATCTCTACCGTGGTTGAGAGCGACTTTACCTGAATAAGTCTAAAGGCCACGGATAAGGTTAAGTTGGTGGCCTGAGACGACCTGAACCTCAACTCTGGTCTCGACACATCGTCGGTCCCTGACCTGATTCTCCATGTTGTTTCTCTGCCGACCGAAAGCGAGGCGGCCATCGTCGACGTGGGGCCAACTATCTCCAGGCGCGCTTGCGGCGTCCAACAAACCCCGGCTTCACCGCTGGGTCGGAATCGGGTGTCGGGCAAGCTTCATCGTTGGGTTGTCCCGGGCTACATCAGACGGAAAAGTCGAGGGTCTTCTACAACAAGGGGAGAAAGAGTTGAGTATATACTAACCTAGCCGAAAGGGGCGACCACTAGCGCGTTTGACGTTTGTAGGCCACGTATATCTCCTGTTCCTCCGACGGGGTATAAGTGCTGCACCAGCCAATAGGCGAAGAGAATGCTGGCAACGTCATAAACGTAACCCCGAGTCTAAGTTGCCAAGCGGCTCTGGATCGCTGGTTACACTTGGCCCTCTGCCCGTCGAAAGTTTCCGACCGCATGCTTCTAGGTTATCGAAAGGACCTAAATTGCGAGTCATATCGCGACGGTTGTGAAGATGGCGGAACAGCAAGCCTGTCGCACATGGAAACACGCTAGCCAAGACGTTGTTTCTCTCTTGATTCCCGAATATCCTTGCTGATTATGAGGCTCCTACTACCCGGGGGCCCATTCGTTTGGGCCGTTGAACGCTCAACCCTTCGGCAACGTCCGGAGCTGGGGATCCTCCCGGTAGTCCCTGCGGCTATCTTCACGCGTTTCCACTGAACTTGGTGCTCCCCGGGTCCTCCGGGCTTCCCACCTCCCCTTTCTCGGAGCCGATGACTGAACCGGCGGGCGAGGCTATCGGATAATGGCAAAATCTGCCGAAGGCTCAGAGCATGCCGCGCAATGCTAGCAAGCAGTTGTGTTTGCTAACAAGCAGTTGTGTTCTGTGAGACTTTCTACACTGTACTAGGAGGACTTTGTGGGACGGTATCTGGAATAGGCAAGGAACAGCAACTCGAAGCAAGTTTGGACCTTGCTACCTTTCCTAGCGCTGGGTGCAGAGAGATACTGCATGCATAGACTAGCCAGGTTACAATGTAAAAAGAAAAAACAGGTTTGCCATTAGCTTCACCTGGGCTAGTGTTTCAAGGTCATTGTTTCATCGATGTATGATCAGACGCTTTCTGCACAAGAACACGTCGACCTTCTGTCCATTGTGAGTACCCAGATGAAAGCCACACGAAAATGGAAGGGATCTGTAGTTCATGGAGCTTCCGTACCCAACAGCTAGGTCAAGTGCTCCATCTTTCAGCTGAGGAACATCAGCAATTTCCAACTTGGTGTTATACAGGCTGTTATGTCGCTTGTTGGGATTCTAGAGTAACGATTTCCGCGTTGAGGCTCTGAGAAGCACACCAGGATACTTCCTCACGTCGACGTTGGTAGCAACGATGATGGTTTGATGCGAGAACGAACCCAATATTACGGGAGGTAGTAAACGTACGCTTTCCTGGATATCGATTCGTAGCCCAAATGTACGTCCACCAAGCTATCTCACGTCTTCTACGTCACTGCTGGCGATGAAGTTCTCTTTTTCTTGGCTGCTGGGCAACCCTGAGCCGATTTCAAGAGTCTGTAACGAGTTATTCCTGAAGCCAAAGCAGCGTGAAACCTTACCGTCGGCATGTGGGGTGCGATACAAAGTCGACGAGTAAGCCGCTCTTTTCGGCGGCACTGATTCCCATTGGATCTTGTTCTCGATTATCAACTTGGACCAGGGACGTTGTCAAGTCATATTTGCAGTGTCTAGAGCTGAGGGTCCAGCCAGAATGAGAGGATACCCGAAATAGTCGAACCAAGAACCAATGTGTGTTTAATTCTTGGTCTCGTTCGATACTGGAGCTAAATAATTGGCTTGCGAATATTTGATGCTACATCATAGGTCCCAAGCCACAAAGCCGGTGGACACTTGATGAACATCTGGCCCCGTCACGGCGATTGAATGCTTCAAGTAAATATTTTGTCGGAACGAAGAAAGACCGGTGTACAGTTTGCCGCGCACGCCGATACATGTAGTACAGGTGGTACAGTTGTGCTGAGTGTAGTCGATATCAAAACTTCGCTGCGTTTTCTGCTTCAAAGAATCCTGTCGCCAGTTCGGGGTCTGCAACTGGCATGAACCGCACAGGAACTGGAGCGATCCCTTAGTTCTTCCGGTCTCGGTTCTAACCTTCTGTCAAGTCATGTTTGGGTCGGGAATCGATCGCGGGGAGGGAAAGCTTGGAAAGTTTCCTCGGCATAGGACAACTGGCTGCTCTCTAATCCGGCAGTATTCACACGAAGCAAGGGCTGCGCTTATGCTTACGAAACAGCGTTAGACAATGTCGATCAGGCGGGCGTCGCCGTTGGACTGATTCAGATCTCACGGCGAAGACTGCGCCAAGGTCTGCAAACCTTGCTTGCCCAATGTGCAAGGTTATTATTCCTGTCCGGTGTTTGAAGTCAATCGGCTGAACGCAACAGATGGTTCCTCGAGCGACTCATGAGTTTGGCAATAACGTCATGAGGTTAGTGCCTACTGAGCGACTCTCCAGTGGAGGGCGTGAGTTCTGGAATCTTGAGATTCTACTCGCGTTCAACCATACGCACTCAGTGGCAAACGAAAGGAGGGTTCTTTTAATCTCTCCGAAGTGGAACTTCCATCTGAAGTACTGCGTTTTCAGGCTGGGTCTCCCGATGCATTGGAAGTTTGGGTCCCGCCTTTGCGGCCAAAGTATATCGCGATATGTGAGGGTTTAGGCCCTTGGTGAAATCCCAGCTGCGACGAGGTTTCAAAACGGGTAGCTCTGAGAACAGGGGTAGACCCGTTTGGTCAAATCCAGGTGGGTACTGACGAAGAACAAGCAATGTTTGTGCCAGGATGAGACCAAAGAAACATGCGCTTAACGCGCGAGCTTGTTAATAACATGGGAGTGAGGATGAGAGGGAGTTTGGGGGCAGGTTTGTTACCTATGCGCATCATTCCTGCCAACAGTCGCATTGTTGAACGAGGAGAAATCGGCCCTCTTTCGCCGCTCAGTCAGCGAACATGCCTTCTCAATGCTCAGTGTTAGTGTCAGCTCTGCTTCTCCTACGGCTGAGGCCTGTCTCACCGCAGGATGAGCTTGAAATCATGCCCCTCGGCGATGCGATCACAGGCAACCCAGTGGAGTAGTTAATATTCGCTTCACTGGAACTCGTTGAAAACGCCATGACACTACGCGGCTAGGGCTGCTGGAGAGCACTGCTGTGGAAAGGGTTACAAGAAAATGACATCAAAGAACACCGACTCTGCTTTGTAGATTGAGTAAGGATACGATGAAACTTTTTGTGGAGATGAGACCTTTGCATTGCGGAAATGTCAGATGCGCGACTGACTTCAATAGGCGCCGCAAATAATTGCGACGAACATTGACAGCTGTAAAGAGTGTGGTCGCCGCGTGGAGGGATCCAACCACGCGGCCAAGACCATGACGAGAGACGGAGTTCATCTAAATGATAGAGGGAACAGAAAGTTGACTGAGGCGTGGTACGAGCCTCTCACCAAGGCCCTCAGAAGCTAAACACATCTTGAAGCAGTTGAGGATGTACAGTGAATTGAACATGTTAGAGCTGGTTATACACCTATTTTACAGAAAAATATTTCACGTCATTCTTATTTGTTGTCCCGTACTGTGAAGCAATAGTGCTCACCGCGGCTCAAGTACACAACCCTCTCATCCTTGTTGTTTTCGCTCACCTCCTTCTTGAAGTCATCCAACGGTGATAGGAACACGTCATAATCGTCATAGTGAATGGGAATAGTCACTTCTGGATCGACTAGCTTCATTAATCGCATCCCTTGCTTCGCGTCCATTGTGACCATCAGTAGGGGCGCGGAGGGGCCCGGGATGGTGGTCCCGCCTAGATGGACCAGCATGAGGTCGACGCGCTCGTTATTGAGCCATTCGGGGATTTTCTTCAAGTCGTCCACGAACAACGTGTCTCCGGAGATGTAGATGCGGAAACCAGTCTCCAGCGCCGCCGAGTTGCTTTCGAAGCCAAGCCTGGGGCAGTAGCCCAACTCCAGCATCCACCCATTCGTAGGGGGCACGGCCTGCAGTAGATCGTTTGCGACGGACAAAGGGCCGGGAGGAACGTGCTTTCCAGGCATGCCGGTGACCCTGATCGCCGGACTTTTTTCTTGGGCGCTTTTGTGGCGGCTAGCGATGCTGAGTTGCAGATCTTCGAAGACGTCCAAGGCTTGCACGTTGTTGAACGGCTCTTCTTTACATTCGGATGAAGTCAAGCAGCTTTTCGCATGCGGCGTTGTGATGATTGGGAGGTTGCGGTTCAGGGACTTCTCGACCAGGCGGTCGAAGTGGTCTTCATGATAATGCGACAGCAGGATTGCGTCTATCTCAGGAAGTTCTTCGAGGTCGACGGCTGGATTGGTTTCACGTTGCGCGTTGACACCTGGTCCTAGGTGAACGTGGTCGCCGGCGTGTAAGAAGTTGGGGTCCGTCAGGATACGGACGCCCTGCCATTCGATTATTGTCGTGGCAGTCCCAACGAATGATACGCTGGCGTCCTCGTCACCAGTTGATGCACTGCGTGGGTTGGTTTTCTTTTGTCCCAGGGGCAAACCGACGGGGGCCTTTCTGGGTATGCCTTCGCGCAAAAGAGCTTGTCTTTGAGCGGGATCGAGTGTAAGGTGTCCTGAAGCCTCCATTGTTCCTCAAGTAGCCGTTGGGAATAAAGAGGCAGTATTTCACTACGCAGGATGAGGTGTTATGTTTTAATTTCCCGTTTAGGGTGTAATGGGGCCGAGGGTTGTGTCAAAGTGGTCACGATGACGTTGAGCGATATCATCAACTCTCAATGATGTCATCTATCACTCTGTGTGCTCAGGAGAAGAGAAACTCATCAGAAACGCGCTGGTCGACTCAGTTATCCTCAGCGATACTAAATTTTGAATAGGGTCGATCCACCATAGCGAAAACAACAATAGCTGTTACTGAGGACTGGTAATGATACTGTCGACGGCTTTCATCCGCATATTGATTAGATGGTTTCCCGCTAGATAAACGGTGAAGAATAACGCGATACGGCTTGTTTGTAACGAAAATACTGGAACTACTCTTGAGATTCTTCCAAAGACAAAAAGGTAGCGTAGCGCTGGCCAAGAGAATGGCTTCCTATGAATTCAAGTTTTCAGTGCCATCCTGGACTAAATCACAACGCAGTTGTCACAACACACTTCCTGCTCTGAACAAATCGCACAACGAAGAAACGCAATTGCCCCCGAAAGCTTCTGAAAATCAAGTTCAATTTGTCACTGATCAGTGTCAGCCAAGTCCCCAACTTGGGAGTCAACGTCTCAGACACGTGGTTGCGATCCGGCAACTTGAAGTTCGTACAAGGACGAAATAACGGGGAGAGATATACAAAGAAAGAACCTTTGGATTTCGAGGAAAATAGCAATCGTGCTCTCACAGTTCCGCTGCTGCCTAAAGAAAGATGGAAATTTGACACAGGCAGTGACAGTTGCAGCAAGTCTGGGCAAAATGGACCAGCCTTGCTGCAAATGATTCCCTCCCCGGGCTATAAATACACCGAAATCATTGATAAAAAGAACTCGTAGTGTCGATGATTGTGTCCTAAGTGGTAATGAGTCATCGACTAGGGGCTAAGAAAAACCGTTGGGTATGCCGCGAGAAGCCACCTTTTTTGGAAGATTGCAAGATAATCATAGGTAATTTGAATGACGGCTCCGGTGAAGTTTCCCAGAGCAGCATGAGACTGAAAGTCGTACAAGTCAAGCTACTTATTTCAGTAGTTGACAATAAGTCCACGTAACGTACTTACGTCCTTGCATCTGAAAGTATGAAGAGGATCACCCTTGACCAGCTCGACGTTGCTATCCTTACAGGCGAAGTGATCTGTAAGTCGAACTATCAATTTCACAGAGTCAAATATGCCCTCGGCTTCAAATTGACTTCCATTGAGTCTTGCTCTGTATTAGATTTTAGCCTGATTGAGCAAGAAAGATAGCTAGACACCTTTGACTCACCATCTGTACTCCATGCTTTCTTGGTGAGCGACGCCAGTGTCATACCGCGTGGGCAGCTCGGGATTAGGCTCCAAATCCAAGGTTGAGGTTCTCATGGTTGACACTTGCGCTACTAGCTGAGCGATGTAGGCAAAGAGTCATTTCTAATAGGTGCTGCTCCGAGTCGCCAAGGGCGTTTATATACCACAGAAGAAATGCCTGCGACTTCGGTCAACCGACATGAGATACGAAATGCTGCATCTCAAACCTGAGAGTGGCAAGGCTTGAACCGCGGGTAAGTACTCGTTTGCAGTCATGCGTCTTGTGCTCCCTCCGTTGTTGTCCTACTGCATGCACGATCTTCAGGTGCCAAGCGATGGCAAAACGTCGTTCCAATAAGGTCTTGAATAATTGTCCCGTTGTCCTCTGCGGAGGCCAGGCTCTACCATCCTTGATTGGTTGGAGATTGGGAGATAGATATACAATGAAATAGTCTTGGTAATGGAATATGCAGGTCAAATCGATTTCGTAACTTCTTGTCATTATTTTCCAAGCTTACTGAACTCTCTCCGACCACGGCATGCGCGATACTCGAGCGAGACCTGTCTTCGGAATCTGTTGAGCGAAGAGTTGGCTGAGTCGATTCTTCGTTTTGATTCGGGGCGAACTCTGGTATCGCCTTTTGGACAAGGACGCCGCATGGCGCGACGTGACAAAATGCAAGAAACCATGTCACTTATATATGCGTGGTTCTTTGGGAACAGAGAGACACATAATCGAACACCCAGGCGTTGATATTAAACCCACGAATAGGCTTACAGCATTGATCGAAGCAACTCATTCGACAGAGGCTGCTATGAGGAACACTGCCTCGTTTACTGGAACGGTCTCGCCTCCTCGCAGGAACGAGGTGAATTCAAACGGCTCACTGCGTTCTTTTCACCTTTTTTTTGGGTTTTCTTTTTTTGGCGAGTGTGGAAACCATGGGCTTACTTACGAGTGAGGGTCAGTTCTTGTACTGAGCAACTGTGTAACAGGAAGTAACCCCGTCACATCAAATCCCGTCGATTACGCCAAATTGAGTATATACGACTTGGCACACGAAAAAACCGAGTCCCATCAGAATGCCATTGATTTTGAGGCTCTACGTGAAGAGACCACAATATGGGAATTGCCAAGATTAGACGATGACGACGTATCATAAACTTCACATCCACCGCCGAGAATCGCATATACACAAAATTGATGTCACTGATTGAAGCGTAATCGAATACTATCCAATTGCCTTGGTTGGGTAATTTAAGACTCATCGACACCAACGCCTTAGTTTTTGGCCAAGAATCCGTCGATGCTGGCAGTGATGTCGACCAAAGGCCATTCGGAGCGGTCACCAGCCAGCGTTCCGGGAACTTTATCGTCCCCGAACCACTCCGTAACCGCGTAGACGCTACCTCCGATCTGAACGGTGGTGACCGTTGATCCTCCTGCGGCGAGATATCCGTTGGGCACAGTGCCGACGACCGCAGCCGTCTCCCACTTGGCGTCGGGCGAGTGCAAGACAACGGTTCCTCTGACGTTGTCCGAAACGAGAATGACAGTGCCCTCGTACCTCGAAGGAATCGAGACGCCGTCGAGGGCCGAGCCGATGGTGCTTGCGGACGCCAGGGGCACGCGGACCGGGGCCGCGGCCTCGGAGGCCCCGCCGGTGTCGAGACGGTAAAGCTGACCGTCGGAGTTGTCGGCGACGAGGATCGACCTGCCGTCGGGAGCGGAGACGAGGCCGGAGAACCCGGCGACGGTGTGGTCCGCAGGCGTCTTGAGGTACCAAGCGGTGGCCTCGGAGCCGTCGGGGCTGACGCGGATGATGCTGCTGGGGAAGGTGCCGAGTGCGAACGTGGTGCCGTCGGGGCCGTGAGCCGCGTCCTGGAAACCGCCGTAGGCGCCGCCGGTGACCTCGGTCAGGTTACGTTGCCAGAGGACCTTCTTCCCGGCGAGGTCGTACTTGACGAGAATGTTGTCGCCTGCGATGTTCTTCCCCCGGGTGTCGAACGCCGAACCGGCATCGACGATGATGGACAGGCGGTCCAGGGGGTCGACGCGAACGCCGCTGGTGTGGAGCTCGCTATCGAAACTGAGCCCGGGGATTTCTATCGTCTGCACCTCGGAGGTGGCGGGGTTCCAAGAAGCGACGGTAGAGTTGTAGAGGACGCTACGAAGCTTTAGTCTTGACTTTCCAAAGACACGGACTGCCATCGGCAAGTGATGCAAACTTACCTGAAGTATGCCACACAGCGCTTCGTATCGAAATCAGCGTTCTCGGGATACAGCTGGAAGGAATTGATTGTCTTGTTTCCAGACACCCGTCCGCATGCCGCGTGACCCTGTTGCTTTGTCGGGGAAGCCAGGGCAACTGGCAGAGCCAGCATCGGCAACGCGTAGGAGAAGATCGCGACCATGTTGGCAGATGACTGTACAAGAGGCCCTTGAAAGCTCATGTGAAAGTCGAGTCTGTGTGGGCAGTCTCTCGCCTTATGTACGAACAGCTACGAGCCTCACACAACCAGCCAAGACTTAGACAGATGGCCAACGCCGCTTACAAATACGCATCCACTTACAGATTCCGAGCATGTCCGGCTATGGTCTCGCATGGTGATTTCGTTTCTCGCGATACTACCGTCGCTGAGTTTGGGCCCGGGGAGGCCCCCGCATACATGGTTGTGGCATGGAAGGGGGGCGCTGCCGATTGACTCGTGCGCGGGTTCGCGAAGATGAAAACACCCGACGAATGTCGTCTTTTGCCTTGGCCCACGCGGGCTCAGAATGCATCCGACGGGCAGCTAATTCTCGTCAAGCTTTGCGCGTCATCCCCGGACCCTGCACCCATTTTACATTGCAGTGTAGATCGTTCCTGGTCGACTAGGCTTCGAATTTCATACGGCGACTTTTGTTTGCGTCTTTACTGATAGAGAACATCAAGTCCCTGTTTTGGATTGTCTTCACTGCAGCGCTCGAATATTATATGAGGAATACAGGACAGAAATACAAGCGCTTGCCTGAATGAACAAGGGTTGACGGACTTTACTACGAAACTTCAGGAGACAAGTACTTTGGCCGCGAATCTCGGAAACCATGGCAAGGTACGCGTCGGCAATAACCAAGACGGGCCCGAGCGGATGATACAGAAACCAGGTCGTCGGCTTTCTCCGAGCTGTTTACCACTCTTTCCATAGATGTCGCAATATGGATACGAGGGACTGGGGTAAATCTGCATCCCAGGCGGAGCCGGAAGAGCTTAGAAGTTTGTGCGGGGGATAAATAGGGTGAAGTGTAAACCAGGCGGAATGGCCCACCGAACCATGAGACGAACACCAAGATTGCGAGTGACCATCCGTCACATGGCTCTGATCTTTAAAAACGGAACCATTTCTCTCCCGATCACACAGCTTGAGTTACCTAGGTACTCTAGCTGCAAGCCTTTTGTGCAACCGTAACATTGGATCAGAGACGGTCTAGCCTTTGAACTTATGAAATTGCAACTTTCAATAGCTTCAAGCAGATATCTTATGGAACCGTCAATCGTCATTCAAGGACCTCCGAGGCAACGGCACCTGTGACTCAAAACCGTAATTTCTGGTTCTATGAATACTACACGATAAGACAAAACGGCCAAAAAATGCAAAATGAGAGGGACGAGACTCGAACTCGCGCGGGTTGCCCCACCAGGAAACAGATGTTAAGCTGACCTTAACCTGGCGCCATAACCAACTCGGCCACCCTCCCGGATGATGACCACATGATCCGTTTGAAACATCTATGATGCTCTCTCGGAAAAACAGAGATTTCGGTCATCTGTGGCGCGAAAGGTCGGGGTGTGTGTGGGGCTGATCATGGGTAAGGTAAGGTGAATATCGCTCGGGATCCATCCGTAGGATCTGGCCTTACTGGTTGTCATATCGACTACTCGACCCAGTCCCGAAGTCGACATCCGCTCACGAGTCCAGAGAGTGCCTGCCACCGTAGAAAAGTCGGGCATTTGCTGGAAATTTGTCAGTTGATGACAGTTGGATTGAACTTTTGAGAAGGGTATGAAATGAGGCTTGAGGACCTGATCAGTGAGCTCTGGATAGTCTAATCCACTCTTCGCATTATATTCTTCTATTCCTACATCCTATGCAAATGATGCTGATACTTGAAAAACCCCGTAAATGAATCACGGCAGTATTCAGTTGTCGGGAGGTTCCTGCAACCGTTGTTGGCGAACTGAAATCATGATGTCATCGTCTCGTTCACGAAACTATGATCGCTGTTCATCAATGCTGACTGATGGCTCTCGTGCTTATGACTTGCCGATTTTCCGATCCGCGTGTCGCGTTCATAGCGGCTCAAAAATCCAGTGGCATTGACGAACACGGGGTTAAGATGGCGTTAACGCGGAATCCCTCGATCAACAGTGATTGAAGACCGCAATCGACCAACTGTGGCGTAATTACGACGGGAAGGACGCGCAGATAAGAAGGTACGAATTCTTCCTCGATTCCAGAAACATTTAGCCCATACGCCCGCCGGTCGCCGCATGTTTTATATCGAGGTAAACATCGACAACTCGAAGCACCCATCGATCAGAAGAAAAAGCCAACGATGTCATCAACAAAAGGTCTCGCTCTTGTCACGGGCTCCAATGGCTTCATCGGAGCTCGAACGGTCGAATCGCTTCTCGAAGCCGGGTACTCCGTCCGCGCGGTGACCCGCTCATCGTCCTCGGGCGCGGGTCTGCTCAGCGCGCTGCCGCGGTACGCGGAGTCTGGTCAGTTGTCCAATTTCGTCGTGCCCGACATCACGGTCCCGGGCGCCTTCGACGAAGCGGTCAAGGGCGTCACGGCCATCGCGCACCTCGCAAGCCCCGTCGACTTCAGGCTCAGGGATGCGGACCGAGTCATCGGGTCGGCGGTCAAGGGCACGACCGGCATCTTGGGCTCGGCTCTCCGGGAGCCCGCGCTGAAGGCCTTCGTGTACATGTCGTCGATCGTGGCCATCAGGGGCCAAGGAGAGAAATACCGAGGACGGAGCGTCACGGAGGCGGACTGGAACGACGAGGCCGAGGCCGCCCTGGAAAGGGCGGGCGACGAGGCCACGGGACACAACTTTTACGTCGTCAGCAAAGTCAAGGCGGAGCGGGCGTTCTGGGAGTTCCGGGAGGAGAACGCCGACAAGATCAAGTTCGCCATGACGGCGATTAACCCGGTCTGGGTTGCGGGGCCGCCGTTGGTGTTGCCGGAAGACCCGACCAAGCTGAGCGACACCGCGATCGTCGCGTATCAGGTTATGGCTGGGGAGGAGGTCTCGTCGTCGGGACCCGGAAACGGTACTCATGTCGATGTTCGGGATGTCGCACGGCTCGTCACTTTCGCGGTCGAAAACAGGGATGTCGCCGATGGACAGCGGTATATTGCGGGGGGGAGCGGCAATTTTGCGAACATCCAGGCTTACTGCGACATCTTGAGGAAGGCCTACCCAGACAGGAGAGATGTTATCCGGGAGGGGACGCCGGGCGAAGGCTACAATCAGGATTACAGCCAATTTCCCGATGGTCTAAATGTGGACGGGTCCAAAGCCGTGAAGGCAACGGGGCAAGATTGGATCCCGTTTGAGACCACCATTCTAGACGCTGCGAAGGCGTACGAGAGATACTTCTAGGAGGTGACTCATCAGAGTTCAGTTATATTAGAAGCCATTCGGATACTCTGCTGACACTTTATCAATTGAGCTCCTTGGTCCATGGATTCGAAATCTGGAGTGCAAGTATGGATCTGAAAGTGAGCAAATCAAAGCACTGCAAGGTACCATCATAGGTAGGTATCGGAAAACTGAGTTATCAGTTCTTAGAAATATGTTGTCCCCCCCCCCCCCCCCCCCCGGGCGCAACTCAAATGACTGGCTTTGACACCTTTGGCCGCGCAAATCTCTTTGCCGCCGTCTGCTTTCGTTTCCACTTATTTCAAGATAAGAATAAAATGTCAAACAAAAGAGTGAGTCTCTGCGTACTCATCGCGTAACGAATGGGAAAATCCCCCAGGTTTCGCTAAGCGCCTTGTCCCAGGGCGGTAAAGCACAAACGTCGGGGGTTGACTGACAGGCAGTCAGACGCCGGTCCCCGCCCTACGACGACCCCCTGCAGGCGGTTTCAGCCCTGCCAAGGTTGGTTTGATTGGCTGTGGAATTCCCGTCATGAGATCCGGCGCAGCGATCAAAGGTCTGATTTCAGTCAATGCGACTCAGCCTCTCCTTTTCTCATCAAGAAGGTGTTTGTGTGTGTGTGTGTTCATGCTCTCTTTGTCGGGTCAGTGGTTTTATAAGGAAGCGGCCGTGGCCATTCCAACATGATGGGTTGGATCACTCTGAATCAGTTCAGTCTTCTCGTCAGCATTACTTCGGTTTACTTCTGCATTTCCTTTTCCTTGATTCTTTCTTTCGCATCACAGCAAGACTTTCTCTTCCTTGCATAGATACTGCCAGCCAGTCTTATATTCCTGCCTTTTTTTTCCTTTTTTCTCGCATTATCATCGACCTCTGGGCTTGAAAAGCGTGTTCCACAGGCGCTCTTCCTCGTTGTCAAGGGCCCGGTATCAATATTATCCCCACAATCTTTGCATTTTCAAGATACCCCCCCACGTAGACCATCGTCAACAACATGGGTCAATTCTCGAACGCCGTCAAGGCCGGACAGACGGTCATCGAACTCGGCCGCAACGCCCAGGGCCTCGTCGGCGCCGCCTCCGAATTCCGCGCCGCCGACAAGGGCGAGATGGGCCGCGCCGCGGGCCGGCGCGCCTTCGACGAGGGCGCCGAGACCGGCAAGGCGATGGGCAAGACGTGGCTCAAGACGTTCGAGGTCGTGCCGCGCCTGGCGTGCCGCGGCCTGCAGTTCCTCTTCGCCGTCATCGCCTGCGGCTTCTACGGCAGCCGCGTGCGGGCCGAGGACGAGGCCGACGAGGGCCTCTCGCCCGAGTGGGTCCTCGCCGTCGCCGTCGCCGGCGCCGCCGCCGCCTCCGCCGTCCTCTTCGTCGCGGCCACGCCGCTGGGCGCCCTGCCCTTCGTCGGCGGCAGGATCAAGATCTTCAAGACGTACCGGGCCTTCGCCTGGGACCTCTTCCTCTTCGTCATGTGGATCGTCGTGTTCGGCATCTTCGCGGGCATCTTCCTGGACAGGGACGACGGCGACGACGAGTACAAGGGCAGCAGCACCGTCCTCATGAAGACCGCCGTCTGGGTCGACCTCGTCAACGCCGTCCTCTGGCTGGTCTCCGGTGTCTATGGCTGCGTCAAGACTTTCCTCGGCGACAAGGTAGACCATCTGTCTGACAAGGCCGGGAAGAAGCTCTTCGAGAGGAAGGACAAGGCGCCGGCGAAGGAGCCTGACTACGCCGAGAGTGTGTAATTTCAGGGATTAATGATCATGTGTAATAATAGAGTGGATCTACTCGGATTCCAACTGCGCGGGAGTTTAAAGGTGGCGTCAGGATACACTCATACTAGTTCAGGGCAACTATCTGGAAAATATATCTAAGGGGACGGACCCGTCTCTTTCTTGAGTACTCAACTTGTTCATCTTTTGGCTAGTCCATGCTCCCAATCCGATCCCATTTCTGGTGCGAAACATGCGCGTCTCTCTAATTACGGCATCTCTTTGCACTGAGAATTGCCTGATCTTCATACTCCTAGGCTCTTCTCAATTGTCACTTTCCGCTTTCTCAGATTCTTCTCAGTACTCTACTTTAAAGCTCGTTTGCCTTGGAAACGTACATAATTCTTTGAATCAAAGGCAAATATCTAGACAAATGGGAAATCTAGATTGATTGCATCTTGCCGCATGCAACCTTCCAGCGTTTGTAGTTTTCCATAATTCAATTCTGTCCAAGCTAACAAGCTTCGAAAAGTCACATCATCACTTCGGCGTTCCCGTTAGTAGAACCAAGAAAGTTCTCACTGAAATCACCGGAGCGCAAATTTCCGCAGAGACAACACAAAAGAATGATGGATACTGATAAAACTCAAGTGATTGTGTTTGCAGATACCGAACAAAATCCCATACTCTCAGATAGCGAGACTACCCCAAACACGTTTGCGGACCTGAATGTTCGGCTTCACGCATGAACAAACTAGACAGAATGCCATCCAGTAATGTTCTCACCTGTTAGCTCACGTCAGTTATGAAGTATAATAAGCGAGCTCAGCTCCCACCAGCATCCAACTACTTTTCTCTATCTCTCTCTTTCTCTCCGATCACCAAGCTTGGTTGCCTAGCCTAACAACTTGACAAGCTCCTCTATCCCGTGCATTGGACACTTTTGAATTTCACCCAGACGTAAGCGTTCGTGACGGGTCCTCCCAAAATGACCCATCGACTGTCGCAAGACGCCTCCGGGCACGTCGTGGCAGACGACGCCGCCGCCTCTCCGCTGACGGCGAAGCCAATCGTCGTCGGCCTCTACGGCCTCCCCGGCGCCGGCAAGTCGTCCCTCCTCGCAAGCCTCGAGGCCGAACTCGGCGAGGAACACTTTGCCTTCTTCGAGGGCGCCGAGGTCATCTCCGAGCTCGTCGCTGGCGGGCTGCCGGCGTTCAAGAGCATGGACCCCGACGAACGACACCGCTGGCGCGGGCGCGCCGTCGCCTTCATCGGTTCCGAGTGCGCCAGAACTGGCCGCGTCGGCGTCGTCACGGGCCACTTCTCCTTTCCCGACGGGACCGGAGGAGATCCGGACGTCGTCTTCACCAAGAGCGACGCCTCCACCTACACCCACATCTTCTATCTCCGTGTTCCCGCCGAGACGGTTCTGCTCCGGCGTCTCCGGGACACCGCACGATCTCGCCCCTCGCTGTCGGAGAGGGACATTTCAGAATGGCAGTCCTTTGAGAGACGCAGGATGCGTTCCCTCTGCCTCGACGGCCGTATTCTCTACAGTGATTTGTCACCGACCCCGTCGTTGTTGGGCAATGCCCTGACACGTCTTCGCGACGTCCGCCGGCACTCTGAAGAAGTGAACCTGGCGCGTGCTCTCAGTCATCTGGATCGAGTGCTCCTCGGCATGGGATCGCGGGGCAAGCTGGATTCGATGCTGGTCTTCGACGCGGACAAGACGCTCTGCGACGGAGACACCGGGTCCAGATTCTGGGAACTCCAGATGCGCGGCAGCCCCGAGTCGGACCGACTTGGTTGTCCGTTGAAAACGTTGTTTGCCAGTCCGATGGGCTACTCTCACGAGGCCTTCCGACAAGCCGTGCTCTACTACGAAGACCTGGCGGACGGCGACTTCGACAGGCTTTGCGACCGGGTTGCCTCGGAGGTCACCATCCACCCGGAGCTCGTCGCCTTGCTCCGCGCAGCGCAGCAGCAGGAGGACGAGACGAACGCGGGCGCGGTGGTCGTCACTTGCGGCATTCGCCGGGTTTGGGAGATGGCCCTGGCGAGACAGGGTCTCGCCGACGTCAAGGTCATCGGCGGAGGACGCGTCTCGGACGGCTACGTGGTCGGCCCCGAGGTGAAGGCGGCCGTCGTCTCTCGGCTCCGAAACCACCACGGCCTCCGCGTCTGCGCGTTCGGGGACAGCCCCATGGACCTGCCCATGCTGAAGCTCGCCGACGAGGCCGTGGTCGTGGTCGGGGACGCGAAGACCAGGAGCAGGAGCATGGACGCGGCCCTCGCGGACGCCATCGACCAAGACGGCCTGCGGGCGAGACAGCTCCTCCTCCCTCCCGCCACGTCGACGCCTCGCCTCTCCGGGGACAAGCTCCCGGTCCTGAGCTCGGATGTCCCGACGCTGGTCGGCTGCATCGCACGAGCCGGTCCTCCGCCGCCGCCGCCGCCGCGTCTCCGCGTGCTCGACGCGACTAGCAAGAACGCGGCCAAGCTCCTCGCGACGCCCACCCGCGACACCGCCGTCCGCGGTCCCCGTCTCCGCGAGGCTCACGGCCGGGTCGGCTGGTACCTGGCCACCGAGCTCCTGCCGGACGTCGTGGGCGTCGAGGAGCACCCCGTCCTCCACGTGCAGGGCCACGCGACGGCGGGCTACAGGATCCGCGACGAGGAGCGCACGACGATCGTGGCCCTGATGCGCGGCGGGGAGCCGATGGCGCTGGGCGTCAGCGAGGCCATGCCGAGAGCCGTGTTCCTCCACGCCAGGCGGCCCGAGGACGTCACCGGGGGCCACGTCCGAGGCAAAAAGACGGTGGTGCTCGTGGACTCGGTGATCAACAGCGGAGAGTCGGTCAAGCAGTTCGTCGAGCGCGTGCGCGCGCTGGACTGCGCGGTCCGGATCGTCGTGGTCGCCGGAGTCGTGCAGGAGAGATCGATCGAGAACGTCATGAGGCCTCTCTCCGGAGCCGCTGACCTCAGCGTCGTGGCGCTTCGACGTTCCGCGAATCAGTTCACTGGGCGAGGCGGCACGGATACTGGCAACAGGCTGTTCAATACGACGGATCTAGATTAGGGGTGTGTGAAGAACGGGGCGCGATGGAACGTTTGGGAGGATAGTCAGTATACATGCAGAAAATGATATAAAAAACAATAGATTGAGATTTAAAGAAGGTAAATGCTCTTCAAGACAATGTGAGTATTACTCTCTGGAGATGGAATTACGCGGCGGATGCATGTGCGATGACAGCGCTTTCCGAAACCAAACTGATGGATACAATCAGCAGCAAGGCTGATTCAGAATATGTAACAATTCCTGATCCACGAAAAACCTTGAACATATCGTGTGCATCTAAGCACGTATGTAATCCTCATCCTCCTCCTCATCCAGCTCCCACGGCATCGGCTTCTCCCTCCAGATACAGATGATCACACCAATACCGCACAAGAAAACGATGGCCGCGACGCTGGTAATCGCAATGATACCTCGGGTGGTACTGGCGTCCATGGCTGTCCGTAACTCAACTTACCTCAAAAGCGTAATCCTCTCTGGGTCAGGATGATCTGAGCTCTGAAGAAGATGATCAGCGGAGTGGTGACAAAATCAGAGTATACAGTTATTCCTTGAGCTGTTGACACCAAAAGTTCGAATCTGAAAAAGGTGGTTTCTCTGAGCTTGTTCTGTGCTCTGAAATGTTGCTGTGCTGCTGGTTGATTGCTCCTTCCCTTACAGTCAACCTCTCTCACCTATATATATACACACACACAAACAAAGCCCCAGATTCCCAAACAACAACTCACAAATCCAACACAGTCCTCACAAAGAAAACTCTCCCAACTTCACGTCTCTTCCCCCCGGATTCCTCACACAATACCACTGGTCTGTAATAGGTCACCCCAGAAGAACCTGTGCGGCCCACCCGTCCCTAACGCCTTAGGTTGTCGTCGTCTCTTTCAACCCACACAACCAACCCTTCACCTCGCGTCTTCCCTTCAACTCCGCCAGCTCTAACAAAGCCATTGTCACCAAAACAATAACCCTCTCATGGACTAAAGAAAAAAAAAGACACGCTGACCAGTGTAACCCCCTGACGGCCCAATAAAGCAGGCTAGAGAGCATTATATAACCCTACCGCAAACGGCGCGCCCCCTTGTTGATGGACATGGAGCTCCTTCCGTCTGAGAAAGGTCAACACAAAAGAAAAGAAAAAAAGGTGAAGCAGTCTGAATGTGAAGAGTAAGTGGATTTTTCTTCTCGCCCAACACTCACACAGTCACTCACCTGACAAACCACCAACTCACCTACTCCCAAAACACAGCAAACGTGCCTGACCTGAGGCGCGTACCTGCCTTGGTACAAACACCATCCGATCTGATCCGACGATAACCTCACACAGTACTCACGAGAACCTTACAACAGGGCGCCCAGCTGTGCACACCGGGCCGCCAAGATGGCCAACTTCGGGTACCTTCCCTACCCACTCCCCTCCCAAACAACACTCATAACAATAACCAGATCATCACCGTCGCCCCCTTCGCCAACCATCACATCCCCCCCACTCCCCTCCTCATCTCCCTTCATCCCCATCGGCCTCATGCCCATTGCCGACTCCCTCCTCCCCGAAGCTCAATCCATCACAACAATCACCCTGCCACCCTCCCAGACTCCCTCCGTAGCACCAGCACCAGCACCGGTCCCAGCACCAGCCCCGAAGGCCGGCGGCGACATCACCCCGACCTTCTGGGTCCTCGCCTTCGTCCCCGTCCTCGTGGCCCTCCTCGCCGCCTACACGACCTGGCGCGAGTCCCGCCGCCGCCCGCCGTCCCCGGCAGACATCGAGCTGCAGCCGCGCGTCCACCGCAAGTACTGGTGGTTCGAGGACGACGAGACCACCGACAAGGTAAGCGAAGACACCGACGACTTCGGGAACCCCTACGACGACCGCCACCACCCCCGTCCCCTCGTGCCCCTCTCCACCCTCTGGGACTCCAACTGCTGGCCGAGCGGCCGCCGCCACAGGACGAAGGGCGGCATACCGCGCTTCGGGAGGAGACACACGTTCGGCGAGTACCGGAATTACCCCCACGTCCTCGATCCCACCCGTCACAGGCACAGGGAACGCTCCCGCGCCCTCAGGCTGCTCGAGCGGCTCTTCAGAGACGGGCGCCTCGCCGTCAACGACGAGGGGGACGTGCTCGCGGGAGACGGCGTGGTCGTCAGGCGCGCCGCGGATGCGCGGCCGCTGGCGGCCGTCGTCGAGGACGCCACGGAAATACCCGGCAGGAGCTCAGACGCTGACACATCCCAGATGACAGCCACGGCCGCCGAGCCCAAGCCCACCGCCACATCTTCCTCTTCGACGGGCCCCTCCGCGCCACCCATGCCTGCCGCCACGACCACGAGCCCGGGCTGGGAGGACGGCATCCTCTCCTGCTACGCCAAAAGCAGCGGCAGCGGCAGCGGCAGCGGCGGCAGCAGCGCCCGGCAGGTCAAGTATGCCTTCTCCTCTGACGACGAAGACGAAGAAGGAGGAGCAAACAACAACGTCCAACCCGGCCTCAGCGCACGCGCAGCCGGCAAACAGCCCGCCAAGCCCTAGAACGGCAGCAGCAAGGCTCGCGCCATCGAAACCGATCGGGTGATCGACGACGGAGACGTTTCTGCACTCTCTGCTGCGACGTCTCGGCGGCACGAGCACCGCGGCGCGGCCGAGGGTCCATCCCAGTCGGCCGCGGCGGTCGTCCGGCGGGATGGGCGTGGTCCGTCGTCTGAGTGGCCTCGGCTCTGCGCCAGCTGCGGGCGCGTGGGATAAGATCGAGAGATGAAGCACAGATGTAGGCCAAGGTCCCGCTGCGGTAAGGCGAAGAAATCTGGACCGTCCGTGTGTTTTGGGAGATGAGGGTAGGTAGGTAGGCAGGCAGGCGGGCGGGCTGCCGAGGTTGGCGAGAACACACGGCTCACTCGCATGGACTATACCTCCTCGCGAGGAGCATTTGCGTTCTTTGGATGAGAACGGGGGATGAAAAAAGAGATTTGGATGATGAAGTCAAACAGGTACCAACCCTCGAACCGACCCTCAGGAATGCGAACCGGATCCTCTAACACCCATCGTTATAGTTCCTTTCACACCCGCGGCATTTCCCCCGTTACCCAAGATCTTGGATGAGATGGGTTGAGATGGATGAGACGGATGGGAAAGATGCCCATAAACTCTGAGACGACAAGCTCTGGGAAGTTCTAAACTCTGTTGGGAGCCAAGTCGAGATACGGCACCTTGAAGTTGGAGAGCATGAATACGAGCGCCGATGTGGATCGGCCTATTGACTGTCAGCTCTTGTTTCTCAGACAAGGGTCTACCCCGACAAACGTGCGTCGTTTCGTGTCAATGACTGGCCAAAACACATAGAGAAGGGATGACCCTGAAGCAGACCAGAAAGAGGTAAAGGTGTGTGTAAACCAAAAATGGAATACCCGTCAGCCAGAGCGCTTCTCGACTGCGGGTCATCCTCTTTGAATCTCTTTGATTGCTAATCCCTGATACCCTAATGCAATAGAGTGGCCGTCTAATAGTAGCCGCACAACAAGTTTCATTCCCTCAATAATCCCATGTTTCTTCCATCCCAAAACGGTTTCGCAGAAGCGCCCCATGACCCTCATACAGAAAGTGCTGGTGCTGTCCTCCCTTGTCGAGGATCGAAGTAGGAAAGACCTTGGTCCTTGCGGAACGCGGACACGAGAATATCGCGTCCAGTTGCCCCCAGTAGCCCCACCTGCTCGAGCGTTTTACGGCTGCGACAGCGTGGGAAACTCCTTTTTAACGTAATAGGATACCGAATCGAAAAGTTGCCGCTGCTCGCTCGCTAGTTGGTTGTCCATGCATTGACTCCGAAAACGCCTGTTCATTATGGTTGGTCCGTACCCGCCCGTTCTTTGGTGAAAAAAGCTCGATGAAAAAAAAAGAATCAAAACAGAAAGCCCCCGATGTGGCCTTCGGGGTCAGGTTGAAAGTGTAGAAGTCGTTGTATATGATACAAGCTGAAGGGAAGGCGGCTCGAATGTACGGCGGCGGATGGTGCCGACTGGGCATCTTTCCGAATATGTTCGTGGTGACGATCGACAGAGGACGGCAAGTTAGTGGGACTTGTAGTGTCTCGCCGAAATCTGTTGCCAACTGAGGCGTCCGCCTTTTCATGGGTTGTTACTGCCCCAAATAGGCGCGCCGAGGGGCTTGCTGACACCAAAACCAATGCCGACGCCGACGCCAATAACGAGGAGACCGATGGCGACCTTCATGATGATGCGGTTCTTCTTGCTCATCTTGGCCATGCAGGCGCAGGAGTTGCGGTCCCGCTTAGCGGCCTTCGCCCTTGCTTTCCAGTCCTGCTTCCCTGGCCATATCGTTGGACAGTCTGCCTTTGTGGTTGTGATGGTCTTCATTGCGTAAGGATCGGAAGAGGAGGTGCTGGTGATCATGGCCTCAATATCGGTGTCAAAGGGGTTCTCGTTGCGGTATGATCGGGGGGTAGAGAGATTGCTGTCGCGGTTAAGATCGAGGCTCTTCTCGGGGGTCGTGGTGGGAACGGGAGTCAGGTTTGCGGAAGAGAGACCCTCGGTGGTGGTGGAGAAGGCAGCCTTCTCGGGGAGGGCGATGCCAGCGACATCCGCCTTTTCTTGAGTGACAGCCATTGCGATGCGGTTCCCGGCAAGCTGGCTAACAATATGATGTAATTCTTGGTGATGTAGTGTATCGAAGTCTTCGGCAGAAAGATCCAAGCACCAAAAGATGTCTGTCTTTGTTGCTGAAGAAAAGGAGACTGGGCCGTTGCCAAGAAAACAGCTGTGTAGACTGGGAGGCGGGTTAGTCAGGGCACGCGCATGGCGAGGTCAAAGTGTGAATCAGCCGCGAGGGTTGCACAGCAGGAGGGTGAGGGTGACAATGTGGTAGTTTTGGGTGGTGGTGGTGTTTTTTTTTTTTTTGGGGGGGGGGGGGGCAGGCAGGCAATGCAGGGCAGGAATTGAGATCGACGCTGACCCAATTAGGAGGGAGAATTGGGGGGCGGGCTTACAGAAGACACAACAGGAGAAAAGACCTGAGTGGCAGGATAGATTGATGGTCAAGCAGCGCAAGTCCAGCGGCGATAGCCTAATATCAACCCACTCAGAGTGGTTCCAGCCAACAGGTGAGATGACGAGGGCAGGTGGACGTGGTAGACAGCTGAGAGCGAGAAGCCAGGCCGATCTTTATTTTTTCCACTGGCGGACGGTTTCCAAGTCGAGCCCTGCGGGAGAGGGTCTGGTGATGTCAACCGTAGTCTGGTTGGCACGTTGGAAGGGAGAATGCGAGACAGACGGGCAAGAGAGAAGAAAGGGAGGAATGTGTCGACGAGATACAAGCAGCTTGCGGTAGGAGGGAGGCAGGTCTTGAAGAAGGTCGACGAATATGACAAGCACGAGGAAAAGGAAGCGCTGTCCCGAGTCGGAGAGAGGAAGCAAAGCTGGACCCAACGTGCGGTCGATGAGGTGTGGATGGGCGGACTGGGGGTGGGTTGAAACCAAAACCAGACTGCAAACCGTTCAGCAAAGCTTTTTGGGATGGGACGACCTTCAACTTGGCGGGATGCGAAGAGACGACACGGCGAGAAAGGGAAGGAGACGGCGAAAGCGAGAGGTGCACGGGGGAGGCGTCACGATGGTTTTATTAGGGACGTGGATGTAGATGTGGACGAGGACAACCAGGTAAGGTGCATGGCATGGATGGCGTTGAGGGTGGATAGGGAGTCGCGGCAAGAGGCAGAGCCACTGCGAGTTCAATATAGAGCAATAAGCATCGCTGAAAAAATGAAGAGGCAAGGTACAACCAAGAAGCAGGAGGGAGAGACACACTGCACTGAGTGTGTGAGAGAGAGAGATTATGGATGTGCATTCACGGTACGTACCTCTCCTAGGTACCTGAGCCACTTCGCAAGGGTGAAGTGTGGGGGTTAAAGTAGTAGCTCCACATACATACCTTACCCTGTTAAACAAGGTACATACCGCCGACGCAGACCCAGACTGGGGACAGCGCTGGGAGTGACAAGCTAGGGGCTTGCTGGGGGCGTGGTTATGGAGTCTCAATGGGAGTGGGAACCTAGAGGTTGAAATTTGAATGGAGCCCAGATGCACCTGCAGGGAAGTTCCCAAAACAACTCCAGTGCGAGCAGCTGGCGGGAAATTGGCCGGACCAGACCCGCCGCAACTGCCCACAGTTCAGCCAGACGAGGGTAAGGTTCTCCTCTGTCTCTATTAAGGTATGGCCGTACACTAGCACACTTACTCCGTAGGTAAGTAATACCACCACCACCACTACCACCACCATCACCACTAATTCTAGTCCACCTCAGATCAAAAGACGTCGGACAGTGGATGCAGAACACAACGGGATGCCAAGATCTAGCGGCCCCTCCACTTCTTGGTTGTTCCATCGAATATTTCCAGGGCCCTTGCGTTTTCAGAGCTTAGACTTGGGCAACAGTCAGGTCAGCGCGGCGGCGAATACGTCGAGAATACGCGCACTGATGGTGAGATTTCTTTAAGAATGGTCTAACCATCCTTTCTTTACGTCTTTTCCTCCCAATTGCCCAAGGTTTTCCTCGTTAGCTAATCCCATATCGCAGTAAACCTTCTCCTTACCTCGTACCTTGCTGCCAGAGCCACTGACCTGACCTGACCTGACGTCTGCATCTCCCGTAAATCGGATTCAAGATTCCACAGGTACGTACCTCGTCATCCCACTTGGTGGCTCGGTGGAACTGAAATGCCCACTCAGGTTCTCACAATGGCTCTGGAGGGCCACGGAGCTTTCTGTCCAGCCAGCCTGGGCCTTGACGCTTGATCTTCGCTGCCCATTGTCCCCTCTTGCGTACTTCAATTGTTACCTCAGCGGCGCAACGACCAGTCCAGACCACAGTCGTGTGAGTCGCAGCCGCTGCAAACAGCACTTCAAGAAAAGGTCGAGACAACGGGAGGCGAACATGCACACAAGCTGGACGCCATTCTCCCACGCGACCACTACACCAGACCAAGGTTGAAAGAAAGAGGGACTGACTGAGCGATTGACATGTCTGACCATTCCCGACGTGTCGTCGCGTCCGTGTGCTCTCTCTCTCTCTCTCTCTCTTTCAGCCCAGCCAGGTCCTCGGCCATGCACCCTAAAAGGCCCAGAGAGGTTAGATGGAAGGTATCGTGCACTGTTTGCTTGCGGGGAAGTGACGTTGAATTCGAAAAAGTTGTTGGCGAAGTCGGTGGTACTAGTAGACGAGGACGACGAGGATTGAACGGTTACCGCCTCCTCAGTCTCCCTCGGAGCAGATTGAGTTAGTCGACGATAACTAGGCCCAAGAGCCATACCACCCACCCGGTCGACAGTGCCGCTTGTTGTCGACTTGTATGACAGCAGCTATCAGCGGGAATAGAGCATCTGTAGCAGAGAATCAGCCAGGCGTCGTCAAAACTCCCATCACAGTACAGCAGCCTTAACAATGAATGGCAATGGATGACAAGTACCTCATGACGCCAGAGAGACGAGATTTCTCACGTTGGAACTCGCTCAAGCTTGCGCCTGGGAAGAAGGTTGCAGTAGCGGTTGCATGAGTGGACTGGTTCGCGCTATCCGCAGAGGAAGGCACCACCCCGCTCACCCCTGTCCCTGCCCCAATCTGCATTGCCGCATACGGAATGGTTTCCTTTTTTTATGAAAGCCACTAGTGGGATCTTCCATGAAAATGATTGCTGAGTCTCATTGGCTGATCTGCTACATCTCGCTGGTTGGTCGCTGTCCTTCCCACACCTCCACTCTGCCCCTGTCTCACATGAATCGTCGTCATCCTTCTCTGGCTGACTACCTATACACATCGACTTTCACTTGCCCCTCCACCCGTGCGGTCCTTCGGCTAGGCTGGCTGGCGTAGGGTGAGGCGCCAGAAAGCTGAGGTGACGAAAACACACAGACACAAACACCTGAGCGGTCCAGCCACTGCCGCCGCCTACCTGCCAAGATCATCCGTCAGGAAGTTTGCAGCCCAGCCACGGAGAAGGCGTGAAAGGCTGCGCAACACTGCGTACGCAACGGACAAGACTTTCTTCCACAGCCAACACATTCCAAGCAAGACTGAACATATACGAAAGCTTGCAGCTCCAAGCCACTCTCAGTTACGACGCTGCGATATGATGGCGATGGCGATGGCGTGGCGTGGCGATGCGATAAACTCACCTTTCCCGTTCTCGTTTTCGCCCTTGTCCTCCTACCACAGAGCACTAGAGTACAGGATATCGACGAGGGTTCCAATGCAGCACGATCCGCGACCGGGCTGGGGCTTTTTCCTGCCCCAAGAAGACCCATGTTCAATCGACTCCCTCCCGCCAGGTCGAGGAGAATGGAGATGGACTTGTCCGGGCGGGAGCCAACCCCTCAAGCTTCGATCGTTATCGTTCTCATGCGTCCCCCATTTACCATCTGCCATCTGGTCTACGTATTATCCTAACAACTGCCTCGAGTGTTGCAAGTTGAAGGGACTTGTTGTCATGCTCAAGCTCAAGCTCATGCTCATGCTCATGCTCATGCTCACTCACCTGCACAGAGTCCCTTCACTTACACCACCTTACCCCAGCTTGTTCACCTGCGGCCTAGTGGACGCGAAAAGGGGGGCCCTTCCCGGCTGCCTCTCGCCTCTGCCCTGGTTTTAGGGGATTGTAATAATCACAGCCTGCAAGTCAAAATGCTCATTCCGTCCCACGGTCTTGAAGAGTACCATCTTGCTTCTAATTCCTGCAGCCGGCCCCTTGTTCAAGTCAAGCGTTAAACGCTGAAATGCACAATGAGTTCCCGATTGAGTCTTTTGAGCCATCCGGCCGAGTTAACCTCGACGTGCCCTGCCTGTCTGTTTCTTCTCCTCTCTCGCACTCTTGCGAGGTACGCGTACAGAGGAGACAGGCTTTCATCAATCATTCTCTCACTCAGTTAGTCTCGGTCAGTCTCACGCAGTCTCACTTCTTTCTCACTGAAATGACTCCCCGGGACATGTCCTAACGACCAACAGCCATGGGTCCTGCATCTGCTCTTCATATTGCATATGGCCCCCAATTTCATAATGCAGCCAATGCATCCCCCAGTTCCTCGCTGCCGCCGCGTCTGCTCTACCATCTTTCCCTATCACTTCTTACAAAGGACCCATCCTCTCGAGTCTCTCCCCCCCTGTCGCTTGCCTTTTTGCTGCAGCAACAGGTCATGACTCTGTCGCATTGAATGAGAAAATCCATCATGTTCGCCAAACAAACCTGAATTTTTACTTCTTCATGTCTATAGATGATCGCCTGATTTCTTGCTTTCCTTTTTTCTTTTTCCCTTCCCCATTTTTGGCAGTGTCGCAATGCGGTGACGGCACGCCAGAGACAATATACAGAAACAGAGCGCAGAGCCACACATGAAATGGCCGATGACAAACCGTTGGACCGCAGCGCAGTGCCGCTCTCAACGTCGCATCTAAGCAATCTTTGACGGGTTCTAAAATTAAACTGATCGAGATTGATACCAAAAAACAACGCCCGTGTTTCGTTCTCGCTCCCGGATTCTCCACCGGTAAAAGCAGTCTGCTCGTGCCATCTTGCGTAGCGTACGGAGGTATCCGTAGACCCTCGTCTTCCTCGTTCCTCCACCCGCGTACTCTCAACCCTTGATAGAAAAACAACAAGGCGGTGCTGGAACAATGCTGAATGCCTCCACATGCGCTGCCCAACTTTTGGGGGCGGGTTCATCGTCATAAACGACCACCTTTAGTTTGCTTCTCCTGGCATCATCCTCACCCCTTACGACATCATATCTGCCGTCATCGCGGATACGTATGTTCGCATTCTGCAGGAATTTCTTTTTTAACTTTTACTTCTCGTGCGAAAACTTCGTATCGTTGACTTCATCCACATTTCCTCGGCCCTCTTTCCCCTCCCCCCTTTCATGGGCAGATAGGTCTGCCAAGGCACAATCAACTTTGCAAAGCTTGTTCGCCGTGGCTTCTTTTTGACCATCACCCGACTGCGACTGGCCTGTTCAAGGCTTGTATGTGGTCCCCCCCCCCCAAAGTGGTTCTCCCGTGGTCGCCCTGTCCAGTGTCATTGCTGTGTTTCGTGGATCACGTCTGCTTTGTCGGCCAGGTCCCCCCCTTCCTCTTTGCAGAATGATTTGCCCGAGAGGCCTTCATATCGATGCAACCTGAACAAGCAACCAACATTTGGCCGAGACAGCTTCACAAGATTCAAGAACGACGATGTCCCCGTATTAATCGCCCACGCCGGCCGGTCGCCAGGGTGTGGGCGCCGGCGCCATCTGTCCGGCTTTCCCACCATCGGCCGTCCAGATTCCAGAAGGCGCTGCTCAATCACTTTGCAACTCCTACAACAAAGGGACTAACACACATGTGACACCTGTCGCGGAGACACGTCTCGTCGACGCCGTTGGGCACTAATGCAAGGCACATCCAAACAACAGTCCACTCAGGTCACACCCTCACAGCAGTCGAAGCTTCCAACCTTGGCCCAATTCGCCGGAGAAGTCAAGCCTGAACCCTCTAGCGTCCAGTCTAGGTTCCGTGGGTGTGGGTAAACCTCTCTCTTTCAACACTCTTTGTCGCCTCAACCGCTTGCTGAGCACCGGGCGGTCAAGTCTTTGCCCCCTTTTGGGGGGGAGGAGAGGGGATCTGCCAAGTCGGCTTCACCAGAGAGAGGCGCGTAGTACAATTGGGATGCGCTTTTCCGCGTCTTGGCACTCGTGGCCAAAACACCACATCCTGTTTCTCCCGGCGTGTCTCACTCACGTACACACATACACACACACACACACACCCCTTCTCTGGTCCAACAGTTGGTTCTTCGACAGGGCTTCGACGCAGAAAGGTAGGTAGGTAGTCAGGGAAGCGGGAGGCCCAACACCAGCAGGCTGGTCAACCCGCGTTTAGAGGTTGGCTTATCCCGCAAACCGCCACCCCTCTTCGCTCCTACCGAAGGTTGGCAAACAATCGTGCGATAAAGTTCAACGTGTAGGTAGGTAGTCATTGCAAGCGGGCCGGCCACGTTTGTCCTGTGCCGCTCAGCGACCGACTCGCGCACTGCAGCAGTGGAGGTCCGGAGGCTCTCTCTCTGTCTGTCTTTCGTGCCCCGCCGCGCCACACAGCTTTTGTCCAATTTACCAGCGCCGCTCCGTCGTCTGATCCAAGTTTGACAGGCAAGCCCGGTCAAGTGCCATCATCCATGGCACGCGATAGTCCAATAGACCAGAATCCGGATCTACCATTCAATGCAAGATCTTGACCGTCCCGAACATCATGGGAAACGGGTTCCATCTCGTCCAACTCCGGGGAGGGGAGAGGCGCGCATGCACACTAGCAGCAGGTTAGACTATAGTCCCCAGTTCACCGTAGCGCGGCACGCAGCACGCCGACAGAAGAACGTGAGTGGTTGGCAAGCTAGAAGTAAACGTGACGACTTCCAACCTCGCTTCTCTCTTTGCTACGACGTACCACGACGTGTTTTGGGGAAGAGTGCGTACAAGCCTCAACTACCAGAACCCTACGCCGCTAGAACTGGCAATGACGGCAGATAGCGTTTGGAGCGTTGTAACCTCAGTTGAGTCTATTCCGCCCGACACAACTCCACAAGCAATGAGCCTGCAGCGTCCAGAGTCTGTTTTGCGCCGTGAGTTCTTCTCCCATGCTGGATCTTTCCGAGCTCCGTTTCGCTTTCATGCCTGTTCAGAACTCGTATGCTAGGCCTAAACAAGAGACAGTAGTTGCCAGCACAATTCTGCATAAGACCGGTTAGAGTTGACAGGGACGGCGGTAGTCTGAAAACTGTCTGTGCAGCTGACCTAATTAAATTAAAAAAATTATTTATAAAAAATGGAGAGAGAAAAAAACGGAAGAAAAAAAAAAGAAGGAAAAAGAGGGTGGGGGAACCTTGGTCTACAGGCAAGATATCATCTGCAGCATGGATCACGAAGTAACGAAGTGATATTGCGTTTCTTGTTGCATTACTGCGCGAGCCGGGGTGGGAAAGGGGGGTGGACGTTGTTGGACATGGGATGTAGAGACAGATAGATAGAGAGAGAGAGAAGGCGATAGTAGAAATGGTGATATCGTTCGCGAGATGGAATGAACCCTGCTTATGCATATCGCATAGGAGCGGGCATGTTCCGAATTTTCTTGGAAACCCGCGCCGCATGCTGGGAAGCGCGGCGTCTTTCCTACAGAGGACTTATCTTTCCCTCGGGGCGTTTTATCTTTTTGGCGATGCGCGATGCGCAATGCGGTTTTGATACAGCAGGTAACGTGCCGCCGTGTGAGATCTGATTGGTTAGGGGAAGGGGGGCGAGATCGGGGATGCTTGTCCGCAGCCGGGCGAGTCATTGGTCCGGAGGTCTTTTCCTGGTTCTTCCTGATCTGGAGTTGGAAGAGGGTCCACGGAGATGGCGCATGCGCCATTAGTTGCTGGTGATGTTCTGGGATGACGAGTGGTTTTTGGTGGGACGGGGACACACGAGGTGCGACGTTTCTTTGATGATGATCTCTGCGATGCGGCGGCGTTCCCAGATTGTCAAGATTGTTTGTTAGGGCTGGAAGGCATGTTGACGTGTGGAGAGAGCGTGTGTTGGTTCGTGGAGGTATTTTGGAGTTTGATGGATGGATAGCGCTTCCTGTCGGCCTCGGGCTTGGAACTGGATCCTCTTCGATGGAAATGAGGGATGGAGATGAAGTTCCAAGCTGGGTTTACGGCGTGTGTGTGTGTGTGTGTGTGGTCTTAAGGTATCCTTCGGATTTCGTCTCTGGAGCGGACGGACCTTGCTGCGTGGTCTGTGAGTGTGCGTTCCTGGTTGTTGCACTTGTGGTTATATGGATGCGGTCACGAGGGGAGGACAGATGGTGATCGAGTGAGACTGAGTTTTGGGTAATCAGTAGTGGCGAGTGCAACGGTGAACATTGCGGCCGCGGAAAGTTATCCAGAACTCGAGCGACTATATCGCTGACTCTCTCAGACTCTCAAAGCGCCGATTGGGTTGTGTCATAGTGTTGGCGCTCTTAGCGACGAGGTCAACAACACGCCTGTTCTTTGGGTCGATTCTTGGCGATTCGTAATGTTTGTGCAATACCGCAGCTGCAAAGAGGCTGCAAATAGAGGGCTTCGTTTAGGGGTTGAGATTATCTTCGCTTTTTGGATAAATATTCGACTGGCTCAATTTTGGAGACAAGACGAGCGGCTTATCGTCATCCCCCTTTTGTCCTCTTCTCATTAACTTGAGAGAAACCGAGTGTCATAGCTGAAGGAATTGTCTAATCAGCTCTCTCCGTCTGGAAGTTTATATCACAGTCAGCGTCGCAGTATCTCTTTTTTAAATGTACTGCTCAGCGTTTCCATCTGCATAGACAGGCAAAACATTTTAATAGTTCAAACCTCGCGATGTTGTATACAAGCTTTTTCCCATTGTTAACGGCACGTATACTCAAATCAAGTAGTGCTGAGTCAAAGTCCCCATTGATTACATTCATTGATTTATGTTCACTCGGAAGCGGCCTCGGCTTGGCCGAAGTCTTGAACTCGTCCAGACGAAGTCTTCCGTAACTTGTTTCTGATTCACGTTCTAGGCTGTATCCCCTCACTACAAAAGAACAAGACAGCAAAAGCTCATCTAGATTGAAGGCTTACAGGCGTCTAATTACATCAGTGTGCTTAGACATGTTCGTATGGACAGATGCATTTTCGAAAATCAGGAGCAACAACTAACATCGAGGCAGTCTGGTGTTGGTTCAAGCTTCCGAGAACATGAGTTGCAGAGTTAGTCGCGACCCTCGTTACTAAGGACTGAGACAGATTAATGTCTCTGCAAGAGCATATTCTTGTTCGGGCTAGTCGGTCGAGAGAGCGGTTGGCATAAGTATGCGTTGTCGATGGAGCTGTCAGGGCCTTGTTCAAGCCAGGCATGGGTGTAAGGACGGCTTTCACTCGGTCAGAGATCACGATGTTGATGTGATCATGATTCGATCTTGGTTTCTTCTGCGAGTTGACTGATCATATTCCAACTTCCGCTTCTATTCACCAGCTTCATGTGGTAATTGACAACCCGGAACCCAAAGGTCCTTGGTAGAGATGACATATTCATGGTGTTAGGATCGATCTTGGTTTTGCAGGCGGATAGACAAGGATGTAGACCTATCAAGAGAGATAGATAATTGAACATTCTTTCGATAACACACATTCTTTCGATAACACTGGTGACTACGTTGATTGGTAAAGTGCGGAATGGAGCAGTCCAGCTAAGAATCTCAGGATTGCGCCCTGTGTTGAAGCGGAAAACGTATGCTGGGAAATGTGTTTGTGGGAAAGGTGCCCGACCTTCTATCGTATCCGCTCATTCCAAACTTGATTGCTAGTATGGAAATTCAAAACGAGGATCTAGTCATTGACTTCCAAGATACAAACGCCTTCGATCGTAGTAAATCTCCTGGGGAGGACAATGTAATCTTCACCACATACACCATTAACTGTGGCGACTACGACTTGAGTCACCACTGCTATTTTCTCGCTCAAACTACTAAATCAATGGCGAATCGCTGACGGCGACTGCGCGTGGTCAACCTCGATCCATACAAGACGTGACCACTGAAATCACCTACTTCTGCCCCCGCGGTCCCTACGTGCGTCGCGCAGACCGACACAAAATACGAACTCCATACTGCCTGCTTGGGTCCTCAATTTGACAACTGAGCTGGATGCTGGTCTTGAGCATTTCGACTCTGATTCCTTTTCGTTTAAAGAAATATTCGACATCGTCGGCTACCCGAGTGACGAATACACTGCAGATGCGGGGGTCCAGCAAGCGTACTTATCGTCAGCACAGTCTGGAGTTGGCCCCGTGAGCAGGCAAGTTGATGCTGGAGCGAGCTTAGGCAGCGCCAAAGTCCAAGCAGAATACAGCAACCGCGCAGATACTCTGAGATCGCTGCAGGAAGGCTTACAAGGAGACTCCCATTTTTGGCTAGGTTCCCTACTGGCATCGAATCCGGTTTCGAACGCCTGGTGCTCACCTCAACCCCGGAAAACTGCAGAAGGACAGAAGCCGCCACAAAAAAAGAGGACACAAAACTCATGCTCAGCTAAAGGGCTTCCAGCTTTTCAAAGCCCCTTGGGAGAGCGAGTTGTCTTGCTCAAGTCCTGGGGCTAAGCTCCCGCCGTCAAGGATTTGCGTCCCGCGTGGAAGCAGGAAGAAAGAAGCAGGTGCCCCTCGCCAAAGGCCAGTTTCTCAACATTTGTTGCGTCCAGTGTAGCCTCGACGGAACCACCAAGGCGCGGGGTCTGTCAACATAAATTGCGCCTTAGGGAAGAACGCCGATGGGAAGTTTGAGGCGGACATGGATATGACGATCAACCAGGGCCTTGGCGTATACGGTCAGCATGACCGGAAGAACAAGTTTAAGAACGACTTCTACAACAACCCTTCTTCACCCTTCAGCCTTGGTTTCGTCACCTTCGTTCCCATTCTTTCTACAAGGGCCGAGCTGGGGTTCACTGACAATGTAGCTGGCAGTGCTTTTGTCCGAGTGGAAGCCAAAGTGTCTCGAGCCTATCTCAGCTACAACTTCGAGAAGAGCAACAGCGCTTCCGCAGTAAGTCTCCAGCCGTATTTCCATCCTGGTTTGACATCTGAAGGATTGGTCGAACTTGGGCCCGCATCCTCTCCATGAAACGAGAGACATCATTCTTTCTTCCTTTTCCCTCAATTAAGTCAACTTAGATCAAGTTTGGCGCACTGCTGACGAGCCTGTGTCCAGCAACGGAACAGACGGCACGAGCAGGCGTGAAATAAGCTCGCAGGCGGCTATCCTCCGTCTACAAGCGGCAGGTAACTCATCGATCCCTTTAGAACCTACAGACTTGACGCCGTACGTCGTCGATGGCGTCGCCTACGTTAACGGTGCCGGCCGAATCTAGATGCGGATCACTTCAATTGGTACTGGTACTGCATTACCACAACACGACCGTGATTAAGGTCTTTACTTCCGGGAACATCAGTCTACGTGTGAGTGAAAACTATTTGCAAATCGCGGAGCGAGAGCGTGACTGACGACGATGCAGGTCGTTTGCACCCTTGTCTTACAGCCCTAACGACGACGCAGCCAAGATACTGGCTGCCATAGACACAGACAACAACCACTTCTTTCCTGCCGTCTGCACTTACAAAACCCAGACGGCCAAGATTTTCCTCGTCTCGGGCCAAGATCCTGAAAACGTCATTGCCAAGCTCAAGTCCGGGGACGTCAGCTACAGCGTATCCAACGGCGTGGTGGATACTGTTGGAGTATATATAGGCTAGGTAGCAGTAAGACTGCTAACTAAGCCCCTTTTTTGTATAGACATATACTTGCTCTTTGCTGTTCTTGCAGATCTCGAGTCATGAGGATGCAGCCTTCGCAGAGTACGGCGGAAGTATGAGAGCAATACTCTAGTCGTTGCTTTCGACATCTTATTTTCGATGCCAGTAGTAACTTGGAATTGCCTGGAACTGACATACCTGCGCAGCCCGCTCAGCTGACTTTGACGCGGTGTTTGATCAAGGGCTACATGAGATGGCTTTTTGAAGCAATGCCGGTTGGTTCGATGGGAATCTTATGGGCTGAGAATGGCCTCGAGGTGTTATGCATGGCTAGGGATATCTACGATATTCGAAAGCAAATCAGTTATGGTTACTTCTCCCCCGTCGCAACCAGTTGGACCTGCCAACGAGGGACTACTTGAGGTTGCGGCAGGTATACCGCCTCGGCTCTTTCTGGCCCATTTAGGCTGGCTGTTTCCTATACAAGGTGGTGGTTTCCTGTGTGGACAACGGGCAGTCAGGAGCTATGAGGACTCAGAACAGCGGCCGTGGAAGCCGTCGGCCCATGTTGCTTCCCGATGCTCTTCTAGTCAGCTGGACCGTCGAGGATCTTCATGAAGGAAATACACGGCTGGAAGGAGGACAGGCTCCAACTGTCTTTTCGAATACCAAAAGTCTTTACCTATAAGAACCTACCTATTCCTCAATATCCCCAGTTCCATCCGACTCAACAACATCCATTCCATATCTCTTCCATCAATCATCAAGTTAGCATCATACGACTTCCAACATGCTAGCCATCACCCTCGTCGCGCTCTCCCTCCTGACTCTCGGCCTGGCCGGTCCCGCCCAGCTCATCACTCACCTCAACCTCACCGAGCTATCGGTAGCGACTGATCCCAACCAGGAGGACCGCCGCGTTTGCTCGCACCATTCCAATAAACCCTCATGCGTAGGCTCGGTCGGGTACGAGACGTTCAAGAGGACCCACAGTCCCACCGGCTTCGGTGCCTCGATGTCGCACACGGTCCAAGGCGATGATACGCGCGTCGGATGTCTCTATGTAAGCCTGCCGCCGTCTCTTTTGTTCTCGTCGTTTCTGTTGTGTTTGTACTGACGACCGTACAGCTTCCGAGCAAGACCATCCCGGGCGATTGCGACATGGCAAAGCAGTTATTGCATAAATTTGGAGGTGACGAGATCGACAATATCTTCGTCAACCCAGAAACCTGCATTTATGGAGCATACGAGTCATGCCGCGTCTCTGTGTGCAGTCCAAACACCCGCGCTGTCGAAGTCCCCAAAGAGTTGGTACTGTCGAAGGTGAACGAGTGTCGAGCAATTTGTCTCATGCAAGGCTGCAAGTGGAGCAATGATCACTTTCAGTTCATTCTCTCTCACGACAGGGCGATACCCCAATGATAACGAGACACACGAAAGACCACGGGTTTTGCCGGGAGCAGAAAGGGCGATGATGAGGGACAAGGGGAGGAATACCTAGAATTAGTAATCATCAATAAACAAGCAGTCGCTCTAAACCATTGGACGTCTCTGAATTGTGCTGGTAGGAGACCATCATCGACAAGCTGCTTCGATGGATGAAGAAGTGAAGTCCAAAAACAATAGAGCCTCCGCGGAAAGGACCCGCTTTCTCGGTGAACCGCAGCTGCATGCCCGGGCCCTACCGAACAGTGGGGTCAGAAGGCGGGAGCTAAAGGTATCTAGGTATCTAGCATCAACACCAACAGCAACATACGAAACAACTGGACCGATTCGTCCAGCCACCCAGCACACCCGTTCCTGCACAAACATAGTAGAAAATAGAGATTCCAAGACTTGCCATCATACGCAATGGTTCGCCATCATTCATCACTCCCCATGGGCTGCTCCTCAGCTGACTCGATGGCAAACAGAACAAGGACGCCAGCCACACCTACGTGCACATGCACCGCGCGCGCGACGCCGACCTCTTCGAGGACTTCTGCAAGGATAGACTCCCGGACGACGAGGTGTACGTGCCGCCGCAGCATCAGCCGATCAACCCGGAAGACGAAGACGACGTGGTCCCGGACCAGCACGCGGCGTTCGGTATTACCAAGGCGACGCAGCGACAGAAGGAGGCGGCGTGGAAGGACCTGGGGCTGTCGGGGTTGATGAATCGGGGTCCTAACGGAGCAGGCAGCAGGGGAGGCGCTGGCGGTGGTCGGATGCCGCGGTGAAGAACCTGTTCGCATCATGTCCTCGGTAGGGGGCGGAAATTCGCAGGGCCGGTCGGTTTGGCGTTATGGTATACCCTTGCATTGATTTTAGAGACGCGTGAGAACGCTACAAGACGGTACTGAGACCGAACCGCGAGGACGAAGGAGTGCTATGGAAAATTCCTCGGGAGGCACATCAACAGGGATTGAGCAGTTTTAGTTGTCAACGAGAAGCATTCAACTCTCGTTATTCCTCTATAGTTCGTTTGGCACAAGGCCATGCAAATTCGAAAACACTAAGCCCTCACCATCGCCAAACGCCGCCCATGCCCCAGAAACGCCGTCATGCAACCACTCGCTCCCCGCAATAAGCCCCTCTAGCTCTTCCCCAGATATCCCTCCCTCTCCAGAACCTCGGGCCGGAACTTGACCAAGAACACCGTCATACCGAGCCACATCTCCTTGTCGTCCTTCAGATTATGCGCGCTGACCCTCGCAGGGAACCCCGCCCCGTCGCAGATACCCTCGACGATGCCCGCCATGAAGGCCGCGCAGTTGAGCTGCGACATCTCGCGCGGCACGCTGATGTAGGCGTTCACCAGCGGCTCGTTGTCGATGATCATGTACTCGTCGGGCTTGGCCGGATCGGCCGATTTCTCGAGGCGGTCCGCTTGGCGGCCGAAGAGGTGCTGCCAGCAGGATTGCTTGATGAAGTGGAGGAGGTTGATGATCGTGAGCGGGCGCACTTGGGTGCGTGGTGGTTCGCGGAAGAGGAGGAGGTCGAGGAGCTTGAGGCCTATTGAGTGGCCTTGGACGTTGAGGCTTTCCGATACATTCAGCGACGAGCGCAATTGGAGGAGACGAATGGGGGAAAAAGAGGGGAGGGGAGGGGAGGGGAGGGGAGGGGAGGGGAGGGGGGAAGACAATGTACCGTTGTTCTAGCTCGGAGATGTCCTTGACGTTGCGCTGGGCGTACGAGACCATTTCGCTGAAGAGATACGCGAAGCTGGCCTGGCTGAGCTCGGCCGTCTTGGTGCGGTTGAGGGGGCGGTGGTAGATCGTCTTTCCGTTGGAGGGGTAGCGCAGGCCGGGCGTCTCTTTGCCCGGCACGCTCTTTGTTGTTGGGATATTTGCCATTGCAGCTGTGTGCGACGCGTTGCTCGTGGAATCGTTACGGTGAGAAATGCGGCATCTGGGTGTGTTTGTCGCGTTGGGAGAGGAAAGCTGTCTCGATTGAGGATCTTGGTGACGTTGAATGGCTGATGGACTTGGGAGCTGTCCTGGCGGTCGTACGCGCTGTGGTGCAGTGGTGCAGTGGACGGACAGGACAGCCTTATCGGCGATTAGATAAGAGCTCGTTTCCAACGCCCAACCAAGGAATTCGACATCTAATCAGTAGATGAGCATGAAGAGACCATGGTAACGGTTATGCTTTGGAACACAGCAATGAATTTCTGTAATTAATACCGGTGATTTCGCATGGTCTACTCCCAATGTTTTGGTCTCCCTCTACTTTTACCCATTACTCTGAGCGCCTGGTGCTCGTCTTTAAATTGAATAAACAAGGAAAGAGACTTGCTCGGAACTGAAGAACAGTCTAAGCAACGGGCTTCACCTCAGCATTCCCAGCTCCAACGCCCTTCTCCGTAGCTCCGCCGAGGTAGTCCTCGGATTCACCAATCAGCTTACCGCCAGAGACCCAGCGTGCTGTCCTGGCCTCACGCTTCTCCTTGCACATGCCGTTCAAGGCGGGCCAGTAGACGTCATGGTCGTACTCGAACTCGAGCTTGCCGTCGCTGAATTCAGTCCACAGCTGCTCCTCGGGGACATACTGCTTCATATCTTCGTTGAACTTGAGCTTGTCGCGCGTCATGGGGTCAATAAAGGGGGTGATGAGACGGAAGAAGCCATTGACAACCCATGGGACTTTGGTGGTTGTCAGCATGAGCCAGACCTATAGAGCAATGTCAAACGTACCGTTGATGATGAGAGCCTTGCCCAGACGCTCTGGATAATGCGTCTGAAGGATATGCAGCACCTCACGTGCCAGTCCGATGCCGGGGGCGGTGTTGCCACGGCTCTTTGACGTCTTGAAGTTGATGAGCAAGGCCAGCTTCTCCTGCCCCGCGGGCATGACCTCGATAACGCGCTCGAGCATGAAGACGAGATGTTGGACCTGGCGCGGAGACGGGTCCGTGTTCTGGCGGCCGGGGTTGAGATAGTGGCACGGCCTGCGCTCCTTGTCGAAGCCGAGAATGATCTGCTTGCCCGTCTCGTTCTCGGGCGAGATGTGCTCCGGCGTGAGACCCTCGACGCCGTACTCACGGCGCCAGGCGAGAGTCTCGAGGAGACGCTTCTCGGCGTCCTTGGGGTTCCATTTCGTGGCACGCAGGTAGCGGAGCAGGCACTCGCGCGTCAGCCATTGGCGCTCGCTGTCCGTCAGGGGGCCCGACTTATCGGCGTGCGCAGCCGTCGGGCACTTCACCTCGGTCCAGGCGCGGGCCTGGGTGAGGAGGCCGTCATACTTGGCCTGCTGGTCCGGTGTGAGGGCCGGGGGTTCCGGGGTGGAGGACGAGGGGGCCGGCGAGGCGATGGGCGTCTTGCGCGGACCGGTGGGCGCGGCTGCCTTCTCGCCCGATTCGGTGTACGCCGGCGGCTGATCGGCGACGGTGGCCATTATGTGTGTATGTGTGTGCGTGTGTGTGTGTGAGTGAGTGAGTGTGTGGGTGTGGGTGTTTCGGAGGAGTGAGGGCCACAGCAGGGGTGTGTATATGTGTGGGTATGATCAGATGTTTGACTTGACTCTCGACTATAAGCTGACCTGTGAGTGAAAGGAAATGGAAGGAGGGGGGTGGAAAGCGGGATTGCAGAATGGAACGTCGGATTCGTGACGTGTTGACTTCGTGGTAATGGAAAAGGGGCGGTCCGAATGCATTAGGGGTCTCGACTTTTGCAACTGGTCCGGCGGGACGTTATTTTTTTTTTTGGCGCTCACACCGCTAGAAAGGCACTCAAGATGAGCTTACCGGTATTGATTGACGGTGAGTATGAGATGGAATGAGATGAGCTCATGCCGGGAAGCTCAGTTCCGCGCAATAGCGTCCGCGCCAGAGACCCAAGGTCCCCGCTACGGAAGACTTTAAAACGTCGTTAGAAGTAAAGTAAGGATCGCCATGAAGGGCTGGCTACGTTTAGTTTATTTGAAGTTGTTGATGCATAATGTTGCATCAGCATTGTCTGGGGGATAAACATTTTGCAACCCATCATTTCTCAACATGTCGAGATGCATCCCGTGCCCAGTGTGAATGTGCTCGAGCCCTGCAGGTCCATCTGCAAGTGAGGTTGACCGTTGAGATTCGATCTTTCGAGGTTCCAGGACCCTGTGGACTTACAGCTGCTCGGCAAAACCCGCGCTAGACCGGATAAAGAGTGCCCCGGTTCCAACGGAGTTTATGGGTTACCAAGAAAGATAGGTTCCTCGTCTTCTTAAGGCGGTTTACACCTCACCTTACCCCCCTCCACAGCACTAAACCGCCTTAGGCAGTCGCGCCGCCACACTATACCCAATTAAGGGGGGGCAGCCGACCTCTGAAAAGTTAGAATATATCCATGTGCACATCATAGCTAAGTACTCTCATAACATAGCTCAAACATGTTCAGAACATGTTCAAGAATCCTAAATAAAATAATACCTTATATAACCCTAACTTAACCTAACCCTAACCCCTAAAACTA